>VXBC01011528.1:84298-137827 GCA_013399945.1 Ploceus nigricollis
GTCAGCATGGTATACATCAGTATCAAAACAAACACCTAGAAGTAGATGGGATCTTTTGCCTGGTAGCAGCACACTGGGAGAAATGATGACCAGAAGACCCTATTTTCTCAGACAGATTCCAAGCAAGCGCAAAATTCCCCCTTCCTAAAGAAGTCCTATAGTTTATGTGCTTTCACACTTCAAGTACAGTATCCAGGCTTCCTGAGAATTTAGTCCTACTGCTTATTTTACTAGTACTTATTTAATTATATAATTAAATATATAATTCAAAGTCCATGTTTAACCTTCACTCAACAAACTCCAAGTTTAATCAGAAAAGCCGTTTTTCCAATATGCACCACGACTTTCTCCAATGAAATTTCAGAGTACTTAAATAACTCCAGAATTACACTAAAAGTTCAGATATCTGCTCTAAAATTCTTATACATCCTTGAAATGAAGAGGATTATCTGAAAAATATTTCCAAGTATTCTAATTTCTGAAAAAAAGGTGGACTTTCAAGTCATAAACAGGATGTTGTAATTTTACTAATTGTATTGTAGCTATATGCCCTTATATTGCACAGTATTTCACTTGTCTCAATACAATTTTAGGTTTCTTCTTGCAAATTCATCTGCTTATTTGTCACATAAACAGAAGGCATGGAGAACAAAGAGTAAGAAGACTAAATCTGAATTATCTCAGAAGGGCTTTGGCCAAGGCTGAAACAGATTTGACATATGTACTGAAAAGTCTCAGTACTGTAATACAAAGTACAACTACTGCTTTATGGGATTCAGAAGAATTGCACTATAGGGCAACACTGCTTGTAAAACTGTGTCTTCAGAGACATGCCGATTTCATGTGTGAAAATGTGGAAAAAAGAATGAGGCGTCTTATAATTAAAATTAGTCTATTCAGAGAGGTAAGTATCCCAAACAGTTGCACACTTTTGTGTAACTCATCTTCCTATGGTTTGTAATTTTTCAACCATGTCTGTCTTGTCTTTACACATGCAGTATGCTTTGTATCATACAAATCTATAAGCTCTTTCATTTGCTGCCAACCTCTCTATGTCATGGCTGTAGACGATGTTTGGAAGATATTGTTTCAGTTCTACTGGAAAATGTGCTGGCACGTCAAACTCTTGATAACACACGTTTGCTGTTTTTTCTAGGAATAAAAAAAAAGTTATTAGATAGGGCTTTGAGATGTGTAAAAACATCAAATGTACTTTCACAGAAGAATCAGATGCTTCACCATGCCTGAAAACCATTTCTCTGTTGGGAGGTACTGCACTCCTCTGAAGGCCTATTTTGAATTACACAAGAGGTACACAATCAACTATAGAAGCTTTGCCCAGTTATCAACATGTCAATGAAGAGGCACATCTTGTTTAGTGCCAGGGGTAGCTTACAGCACTGCTAAATGTTACAAATACACAGTGTTTGCTTTTACAATTAAAAAAAAATTGGAAAATATTTTTGCCTGGTGGCAAAACATGTCAAAAACACAGGCAAGGAGAAAATCGCCACTTACATAGACACGACTGGAAGAAACAGTTTCATGGAACAGCCCTGTATCTCTGTGCCAATCCTCATTTTGCTCTTCCAGTAACCCTTCTGAATGCTACTTGGAGGCAGAGAATCTTTAGTGTAATGCAGGCTATGAAAGCCACTTAGAAGCCAAGTATGGTATCAATTCAACTTTCTGTAGAGTACAACTGTTCCCAAGAGCTACTTAAGACCAACAGTGACATAGAATAAGTAGCTCCCTTCCTCAGGTCCAACAAGTCAGATTACAACAACAGTTTCCTAGATTTTGTGCATAAATGTAAGGAAGTCTAAAAAAGGTCTTACAGTTCAAAGCGAGCAGTGATAGAATCTTACTGTACATGTCACTGTGTGTAGTTTTCTCATGAAGCCTCCTAGAACAATACTGGGGAAATTGATCTGCAACTCTCTACTGTCTTAGTCTGGTGGTACGTTGTCAGATATCGTTTCCCACCATCTCACTTTTGGGGTGTGTGTCTTTCATTCTACATACCAGGAGGGAAACTGGAGCATCAGTGAGAAAAGCAAAAAGTATATTTGAAGTGTTGCTGCATGGAAGAATTCTAGCACTCAGTTGTAACAAAAAACCTCAGAAAAGTTTTACTCCCTAAGTGCTTGTTTTAAACAGTACTACTGTCCCCCCACGATCAATTTCCTATTCTCTGTATTACCTTCAAAATAATTTATATCCATAAGGCCAAACTCATACTTGGAAAATTTACCTGGCAACTTACCATGTGAGCAGTTGTTGACGTACTGTCCCACTGCCAGTGGGTTTTGCAGGGTGGCTGTGAGCCAGCTCTCATCACTCATTTGAAAAGGGCCAAGTTGATCTCTTCTGCTGCAAGACCTGAAATGCCCAACAGCACTAGCGTGAATCATGGCTCCTTCGTCTAACAGGTTATCTTACTTCCTCTGTAGGAATGGCCACTGCATAAACTTACAGCTGCCCAACCCACCTGGGGTGGAGGGCATGTGCATAGACCAACAGCTCCTACTACTCTGTGGTGTCTTTTAGACTCTGGTGGAAGAATCTGCACAAAACCACCACACACTCTTCCACAAATCAACATCTAATGTTACCATTACAGAAGTGCCAACAGCTTTCACTCATCTCTTAAAATGCAAAGACTCATTACAATATTAGCTTTCAACTCATTCCAGAAACTGAAATCTGGTATTAGTAGGTATTACTATTCAAACTAGGTATTATTTTATATCAACCTTCTAGTTCTTTTCACATCATATTTAAACACAAATTGCAACAAATTCTACTTTAAGGTAAATCAACCAGTTAGCTGTGTCAGGGGAAGTTCAGACTGGACATTATGAAAAGATTCTTCACTGAAACAGTGGCTGGGTTCCTCTGGTAAGTGGTCACAGCACCAAGTCTGTCACAGTTCAAGGGACATGTGCGTGATGCTCTTAGTCACATGGTTCAGTTTTAGGTAGTCCTGCAAGGAGCAGGGACTTGGACTTAATGAAGTAAGCAGGTTTGAGTAACAGCTCAGAAACATTTCAATACTTTTACACTACTTTATCCTGCTCTAGTACAACTATCTTTTGTACAGGAAAGTCTCTACATTAAAATGCATCTCACTGGTGTTACAGATGAAGACACAAGTACATAATGGATCACATCCACCATCTCTCACTCTTGTGCTGTTTGCATTATGAGCAATGCACAGGTGGATAACAATCATGTACAACTCAGGGTAAGAAACAGGGAACTAAGATGAGGAGTACACTTGTTTTAAATTGGATGAGTGACAATCCTCTATTTCTTCTGCTTACCTGTACACTGACCTTGACAGTCCTTTATCGTTCCCATCAATAAGGACACCATCAATGCACCTAAAAATAAAGGGATTGCCAAGGGACTGGAAAAAGATGGGCTCATGCTTTCTGTATACTGTACCTGTTGCAAGACAGATATTATTTCAGAAGAAAGTTAAGTTAACTGTCAGAATGGGCTTTCAGTCCCCTCCACACAGAAACTCAAAGGAGAGACAGTGGGTAGGAATGAAGTCCCCTCTCACTTAGTGACGCTGACATCTGTCAACCTACAAGCTTTCAGACACAACTTTTCGGGATGAAAAAAATCCCCTCTCAACTAAATGAGCTGATATATCCCAAAGAGAGAAGCCTCACAGGGAATCATAGAAGGCCTGAACCAAGTATCTCTGGGAGAGGTAGATAAAGCCTTACAGCCAACTAGCGTGCTTCAGAGATGAAATCATCAGGTGATACCTGTTCAGGAAAGCATAGCTTAAGATACTAAGCTGTTTTATTACTACTGTGTCAGGACTCCGAAAAACATACAAAGATTCAGCAAAGAATCTGAAACACCTACCTCCATTACCCCAGGGATTTTGTTTGGTCCAGGAGATGGAAAATGACAAACCAAGAACAAACCATTTCAGCAGACTGTTTCCCAAATCTGAGGAGAGGATTTAACCTGCCACAACTTCCAAGCACAGAAATGCAGCCAGCAAGCTGACTGGCTTGCCATTTTTCATGGAATTGTTGTCCTGCATCCCTCACACCCACTACATCTTCAGCACTCTCTGCAGAAATCCTGCACTGCAATCTCACAAGGAGCCAGGCAAAGGCCACAGGCAGGCTGCAGTCCCTGTACACCATTCCCATGCCCAGCCCAGCAGGCCATTACCCTGAGAAGGCATTTCAAGAGCCCATCCTCTTGTTTTGCTAGAAGAGCTGTTACAGGAGACTCTGAATGAGCCTACATCTAGTATGTGCCTGAAATTTGAAGTGAGCTGCAAAAGTGGCAGGCCCTCTCGCTGCCACTCAACAACTGATCAGTTCACAAGTAATCAATGGCAATGGCCAGGCACTTCAAAAAATGCACTCCATTGCCCAGTGAATGCTGGGGCTGCTCCCCATCCTGCATTGCTGGCATAAGCCAGAGACCACAGGGCATGATTTTGCTGGCAGATGAAACAGAAACAAACCCAAAGCACTCAGCAGAACTGCTAGCTTGGTCATACTGACAGAATTACAAACCTTTTTAAGAAATGTATGCAAATACAGTTCCAAGAAATGAGGAAGACAGAAGTGCTGATTTTTCCAAACATACTTCATGGAATAAAGTTCTGCTAAATTAAGGTTTTATTTTCATTCTCCATTTTGTACTTCTGTACTTTGAAGAAATTAATGCAATTGTCTAATGACATGTGTGGAGATCTCAAACCTCATTTTTCAAATCCTGAACCAAAATGGAAACCCCAAGGAATTAAACTGTTCTGTTGATCTACTTTAAATTTCTCCTGCGCATTTACATTTAAAGAATCTGGAACAAGTTTTGCAGCTGCAGGAAAATCAGACTTTAAGTACTAAAATTTTTTTATAAACAAAATTATCCTTCCCAATATTGTTTTTTGTATTTGCAAAGTAACTCTAGATAGTTTATAAATATTCTCATGCAGCCTAACTGGTGATTTTGTTAAGGAATGACAGAAAGAAAACCCATAGAATAAAAATTAGTGTAGATCTTTGACATTCCATGATCAGATGGTTAGAAGTCCCATCTAACTTAATCAAAAACAAGAATATTCCATTACCAGGATACATAGACACAACCGTCCCTTTTGGTACAAAACCTTTGGTAACAAAGACTCCAGTTCCAGCAGACACCAGAGAACTCCGGTCTCTGCTAACAGTGAACCCAAGTGTGTTAAACAAAACTTCTTCAGGACTAAACACGTGCTGACCCTGATGGTTACAAGAATTTACTTTTGACTGCTTCTGCTCCACAGTAAGTAATTCCAGATATTGACACTTGACTTCTGGAAGTAAGGCCAGAATATCTGCTTGTCTACTGAAGTCATTTATGAACAGAGCTTTAAATGTTTTCAGTAGTGTTTCAAAGACATCTTCATCAGCAATAATTTTGTCTTGAGAGCTTTCAGGAACATATCGAAGGGTCCTGTAAAGAAAAAAAATATTTTAAAATTGTAAGTCACACAGAAACATTTATGACTTTTTTTTCTAAATAGAGAAGAGCCATTTTGCAGCACCAGTGACTTTGATACACTGTTGTTTTAGAAAACCCCAAGCTTTCTTCATTCTTGTTCAAGTTAAAGCCACTGTTACTAAAATACTAAAAAAGACTGTTTAGTAAACATCAGTACCTATTCTACTACAAATCATCTCAAAGTATTTACCACAAGTAGGTTAAACCCTACTGAGCTCTCAGTGAAAAAGGCATCAAAAATAAAACATAATTATCATAATGCTTATTTAAAAAAAACCCAAATGGTTCATTACACTTTAAATGAGCTAAAACAAATATTGCACGGACAAGGAAGGTTTTAATTTAGTTACTTATTTTAATTTTGTTACTTATAACCACGTCATAATAATTTAAACTCAAACACTACTATCTATCTATCTATCTATCTATCTATCTATCTATCTATCTATCTATCTATCTATCTATCTAATCTTCAGTGTTAAACCATTTTAAGGTGTCTCACTAAGAATTTCATGACAGCCGAGGGGCGACCAATGCCGAAGCACTTCTGAGTGACAAACCCGAGTGACCTCCTGCGGCGCCCCAGACCATCCTGACGAGCGGCAGCGGGGTCTGGGTCTGGGCGCCCAGGACCTTTCCCTGCGCCTCACCTGCGCTGGCGGCGGAGGTTGAGGGCCAGCCAGGGCACGAAGCGGTACCTATAGGAGCGCCAGCGCCGCCGCAGCTCCCGCAGCATGGCGACCGCTCCCTCACGGGCTCGGCACCGCCCCCCTGCCGAGCCGCGCCCGCGCAAACTGGAAGAACCAATCCGTGCTCCGGACACACGCCGGCGCGTTTGTGTCCTGAGCTGCCATTGGCTGAAAGCGGCCGGCGGGGCGCCGCGGGGTGGGCGGGCCGTGACGGGGGNGGGAGCCCCCAGGACCGAGGATGAGGCCCCGGCTCGCCCTCCGCGCTGCGGGTGACGATGCGCAATACCCAGAATGGGGAGAGCTGTAGGCACCGGGAATGAAAACGCATAGCTCTTGGGTGCACACTTACAGAGGAAAATAGACACAGTTCTCTCGGAACAATGTTACGTTGCACTTTCTGTGTTGTACTGAACAATCCAAAAAGACAAGATCAGATAAAAAGGTGGTTTAAAAATTATCTAGAAGCGGCTGTTAAAGACCACTCCTTACACTCTCAGATCACCTCTCCAAAATCATCCAGTGCCTGCTTCTAGAAATGCTAAGGGCTGTTAGTGCCTCAGATGGTTACAGAACGAATTAGATTGGAAAAGACCTCTCAAATTGAGTCCAACCTATGACCAAACACCACTATAAGTATTATTTCTTAAACATCTCCAGGGACAGTGACTCCATCTCCTCCCTGGGCCGCCCATTCCAATGTCTAATCATCCTTCCTGCCAAGAAATTCCTCCTAATATCCAATATCCGCGCAGCAGCTTAAGGCCGCATCCTCACATCCTGTTTCCTGGGAGAAGAGGCCGACTCGAGCCCGGCTCCAACCCCCTTTGAGGCAGGTTACATCTGAACTTTGTTCTCCAGGCTGAGCCCATCCCCACCCCCACCCGAGCTCCCTCAGCTGCTCTTCGTGAGACTTGTCCTCCAGAGTTGTGATCCATGTCATAAAAAGCGTGGCTCAGTTATAGACATGAGTCTTGTTACACTTCCGTCCACACTTTTAGCTAGTATGTGGCTGTGGTAACAAGGAGACATGAGTTGTATTTTGTAGCATCATAAGCTATTGTAGATTTAAAGGTGCTTCCCACTGACTGATGTACAGCAAGCAGCAGCATCGAAGTACACAGATTGAAGGGATATACTACAAATCACGAGCATTTACAAACAGGGGCATAAGCCCTTTCAGTGCCACATTCTACCATCACTTATCTCTAAGGTAATTTAAAAAAATCTAGTGAGGAAAACAATCGCACAGCAATTGGTCTTCAGAAATTAGCAATGGCCCTCAAATCATTTTCTACATACAGGTGTAAAGATAAGGGGACTGTTATTATTTTTGGCCACTGTTGTCTTTTGGCTGCTTGGATACCTAGTTTCACAAAACTTTTATCTTTGGATGCTGCTCCTTATCTTCAGTTTTAGTTTAACACTGCCAATGAACTGGGAAAAGAAGAACACGTACGGATGTACTTTATTTGGAAAGCAGTTTAAAAAATATGGAGCGTTTGAGAATTGATTTTGGAGTAAACAGAGAAATCGGACCTCAAAACACTCCAAGGGGTTAGCCTCCTTCCTCTGGACCTGAAATTCTGACAACGGTTTGGGAATTTGAGACAGGCCCATCAAAGCAATGTAACTATCAGAATTAACTTACCATCTCAGAGCTTTACAAATATTTAAAGTTGTGCCTTGATTTATTTCACAATCACTTCAATTCTACCGTTGGCCGGCCTCATCTTTTCCAAGAACAGGACCTGAGTGAAGGGCTATTGCAACATGAAGAAATTGAGAGAAAATGCAGGAAAAGGCACAGTGGCTGTTGCAAAGTGCTTCCCTGCCATCTCCTGGCCTGCCTCAGTAATTACAGGGAAGAAAGGTCTCACTTCAAGACTTGCAGCTCTGGTTTCAGCAGCCGTGTGCTATAACCACAAAACAACACACATGTTCACCACATCACATGCATATTGTGGCTCTTAAAAGTAAGACAGTCACAGCATGATTCAGGTCATTAAGGAAGACAAAGCAATGAGTGAAAAGTTAGTAAGGGAAATAAAGAGCTTTGGGAGGTAGGCTGTCAGGTCACAACAGCCATGCACACAAGTTGCCCACTTTCATGTGATGAAAGAACATATGTGACATTCCAACATGTTCTGGAGGCAGTCCTTAGTCTCGAGTGAAGCTTGCAAAGGACTTGCAAAGATGAAACACCATCAGACTTCAACGTATGACCAACACGCAGAAACATGATTTTATTCCCACCGGAGAAGTCACACCAGGCACAGAGCTTACCCTTTGCCTGCTGAAGAATTGAATGTGCCCTGCGCACATACTTGATTCCCTAACTAGGCGTCTTTGGAATTTACTGCCATCTGCTGGGCACCAGTGATCTCTGCCATCCTTCGTTCCTAAAAAGGAGGCTGCAACATCACAAGTAGGACACAGTACTGCAGGATTCAGAACTTCTATAGTAAATCAGATAAAGATACATTATAGTAAGTTTATCTCCTATTTAATCTTTGCCATGTATTTTCCTTTCTGACATTTCAGGTAGTAGATTTTTCTGATTTGAGAAATCAGGTATTAGAATTTATTTGAAGATTTCTGCTGCCAGTTTTTTCTGAATTGATACACTTGCGTCTATCTTCAGAAAGTCTCATACCTAATAAAAAATAATAAAAAGTGCAGTCCTTCAAAATGTAGAATTTATAGTCACAAGAAAGCCTATAGTTGAAACCTGTTTCCATAAAAAAAAATCAATTTTTAAAATTTCAAAAATATCTGGAGAAAGACAAGAACTGAAACGTGCCCTAGCTTTGCAATCTATGGATTGCCTGAGTAAGAAAAGGCTTATGTTTGCTGTTAAAATCTCAAACAACAGAAACATTTCACCAGAAACATATAACAACAGATTAACTTCCAAAACACACTTCAATGTCTCCAGAACTGACCTAACCAGCTCACTTGAATAGGTAATTGTTACATTTGCAGTAATGCAAAATTTAGACAGTTCCTGGCTTAAAGGCATAACACAGTGAGATTCTTAGATAACAGTGCTGTCATAAGAGAAGTTCCTTTCTTTATCATTAACTAAAAATAAATTAGTCTTTGTTGCTGCCCTTTATTAGAAACTAAGTCTTGATATATCAAGTGTATGAAATTGTGTATGAACAGTAAAGTGTACCAGAAATATTTTATTTCCAACAGTTAAGGGAATGTGTTTGTCTTACAGTAAGCAAAGGACAAAGTTTGTTCAAAAACTTTTATTTACTATAAAGACAAAAAACACCAAAATACGTACAAATTATACTATATAAAATTGGTTCAATGGGGTAAAAACTTTTAATTAAAATATCTTGATATATTTAAAATAACAAAGGATACAATGAAGCCAAATTTCTTAACCCAGAGATTTCTGTAAAATTTGCTTGCACAGTAAGGTGCTAATAGAAGTTAGCCCTTAAGCCCTGGAAATCTTAGGAATCAGTCACATAGCAAATATAATTTCATTGTGAAAGTGAACTTTGGTAGAAGAAACTCTATAGGACACCTGAGGTAGTAGAAACTGGAATAAACAGCAGTAGACGTTATTTACAACTTAAGTACCAAATAACATTAAGAACACAAAAAATAATTACACAATACAATTTTCAGTCCAGCTTTGATCCAAAGAAAATAAGAATATTACATCACATCTCCATTTTAAAAACACCACAATTACCAGCAAGCCAAGGGAAATGCAAACTCAAACAAACGCATTTGGACACCTAAGAGGCAGTTTGAGTTTGAAATGTGGTAGGCATGGTGATCTACATAGTAATACTGATTAGCTGAGGTTCATCAGTTTATTCAGTTTACATTTCTGCCAGAAACAGTATTAATCTGAAAACTGATCTTCCAGTACTTGAATTGGCAAGAGTGCATCCTTTAAAGCTTGCACATACGAAAGACTTGGAAACAATCTTATTAGAATGAGTAATTCTAAAGTGGTCAAAAAAAAAGTCAAGTACAAAACAGAGCTACCAAACTTCACATTTCCGTATTATCTTTTTAACTCTTCAAAGTCTGCCAATCTTCAAAAACAAAGGAATGTAAAATTTCCAAAAGAAACACATTCACAACTAATGACATGGTTTGTTTTTTTTTTATTAGTATGAGCACTATCATTCATGTAAACTTATCTTTAAGATGTCTTGCTTCCAATTTGTATTATACACTTTAAAGGTACTATAGCTTATTTAGTTTGTCCTGAGTCTTTGAAAATAACCAATCTATTTGAGTCCAACAATCCAACTGGCTTCTGAAGAGTTATAACATGAACAGTATTTTTTCAAAATGGATTAAACACAATCATTATTAGATTAAAAAAGATCCCCATTTTTAAAAAAGCAAAAGAAAAAGCTGCCATTTTCCTTCAGAATTACATGCATCAGAATCTAAAAACCTGCCTTTAAAATAATTTTAAAAACCTGTTTAAAAAAAAAAACCCCATCTCCTAAAAACCAACAAGTTTTGCACTACAGGTGAAGCTTTACTTCACATGTTACTTTATCTTGATCTTCAAGTCCAAGTTTGTTTCTTGTTAAAATAAATACCTTTCTTATGGTAATATTTTTAACATTTTCAAATTAAATTACCACTAATGGCTACAGTAAATAGATGATGTACGGCAGAAGGAAAACAGCAGGTAAAACTTGTTATCAGTAGAGAATGTAACCTCAGTTTCTTTACACAAGAATGAGATTTGCTCATTTGGCACCTGCTCACACTGAAGTACATGCCAAAGTCTCCCATAAAAACTTTAATGGAAGCTGGGTTTGAGGGGCCCTTGACATGAAACTTCTCTACACCATTTGCCAGAAGAAACTGCTATATGAAAAAAAAAGGCTCAACAACTTCTAGCATGGTTCAGACTAAGTTGCTTTATACAGAACAATCTTGTTCATTAAATAACCTATACTATCAGAGCCTTCAACATATCCTTGTTGAAGGTGGCATTTTATCCCAGATTTCCAGCAAATCTGGTTTTAAAACTCTTGTGTCAGGAAAATATTCCATGACACAGCTTGCATCTTTTTTTTCTAAAGACTATTTTAAAATAATATCCCCTTTTCATGAAAGTTAAAAATACAAAGAAAACAAACTTTGATTTCAAAAGAAATTACATGGCCAGCAGTAAATGCACAGTGAACCATGGGTGCCTGCTCTTGCTTTATAGGAAGGCAAATGCTTTTTTTAAAGTTTCCATCAATATTTGGATTTGTTACTCAGAGAGCATCATGAAAGTACAAGGGACAGATACAGAATGTCCTTTTAACCAGTACTGAAAATTTACTAATTGCAGAGCATCTACATGTGAAATTGAACAGTGATTGTGATACTAAAATAGATCTTGAGCCTCTCAGCTTCTAATACTGCTGAAAAAGTGCTCTAAATAAAATAAAAATCACTTACCTGCTAAATAATCATGCAGATTTAAAGAAAAATGTTTTTATGATAACATAGAGCCAGATGTTTGAAAAGGCACAGTTTACAAATCTCTGCATGAATTGTCAAATGTTGCATACTGAGCTTAGGTAAAGATCTTGATTTGTCAATCACATACTTAGGTAGGGTCCTCCACTGGCTTTATGTTCTTGATGTATCTATCATTCAGGCCAGCAGAATAATATAATTTGCTGCACGTAACTGCACTGCAAGGCAGTTACTGTATATTCAGTAGCATTTTCTTCAGTATTTCAGCCTTACAAATAAGTAGCTACCATGTAGTACGGAAGACTGGGTGTTTCAGCAGCTCCCTGGAAGGTGGTCTGTCCTGAGGTTGAAGTTCTAAACACCGAAGAGTCACATCTTTCAAGCCTGGAGACAGATGTGTAGGGATTGATGGAGCAGTAGTTGCACTAGCAATCTGAACAAGGGGAAATAACTTTTTAGAAGTCAGTGATTATGCCCCCTCTCCTAGCCCAAAAACATTCTACAAATTCATAATTTCAGCTGATGAGTCAGATTTATGAACTTTTCTCCATTCAACACGCTTCCTACTGCAGTTTGAAATTATATTACTACTTTCAGTTTATTGTCCTTATGCCTCTTGCTTTTTAGTTTGACTCTCTCCTCATACTTTTCTCTAAAAGTTCTTCTCACAGCAAGATCTTGCAGTGATCATCTCAGAGCAGGCCACAGGAGAAGCTCCTACAGCACACATATGGACATTCCTTCGTCTACTAGCTGCCTTCACTGTTAACTGGCATGAGTCACCATGGAGAGAGATTAAGCTGAGCAATGTTACACTACAAGAAGTTAAACTGGGTGTGCTTTCTTGCACTGCCTTTACTGTGTTTCAGCTACTATCCCAAAGACAAATATTTCTCAGAAAGACAGATCCCTCCCAACCAAATTAATTTTAATTTTATCTAGCTGGATTAAAGCAGGATGACTGGGAACACTAGAGTGGCACCACCAGATTCACAGCAACACATAATCAAGACACTTACATCTCTTAGCACAAGCGATTTTACTTAGAACATATCTGAGTACTGCTGTGCAATGTCTGTTTTCTGCAAACACTTTCTTTACTTGCAGCCGTATTTTCTTCATTCATGCCTACAGTTCAACCGGACCTTTAGAATTAAATATAACTAACTGATTTTAGTAAGAAACATGAATGCCAAGATGAATGATCTAGCAAGCAAAGGAAGGGGCAAAAATCATATATAGCATGGCATAATGGAAAGTATCTTACAGCAAAATCTGATTGTGGAACATTAGGTTTTTATAAAAGGACTTTTCCCACTGTGAAATACAAATACTTACACGAATGGTTTATGGAAAAAAAGCTCCTGTATTTTACAGGATTGTAAGAAAAAGTTAACATTCCAATCTTCTGCCTAATTTAAGATCAACTCTATTCCTACTTTTTTTTTTTTTTTAAGCCTGTTACACTATATTTTTATACCTTATATCAGACATTTCTGAAAAACCTGGTCTAGTGGAAGGTGCCCCAGCACATGGTGGGGAAGGTAGAACTAGATTATTTTTAAGGTCCTTTCCAACACAAACCGTTTTATAATAATTTTAAATATCATGTATTAGTATCTTTTTTTTTGGTATCAGTTTCTTTGGTTTTTTTTAAAGAAGCAAGTATGGTTATATTGGTACCAGTATTGCTTCTGTACTAGCAGCTCCAAAAAAAAAAAAGCTACTGCAACAACCCCTGCTACATGCACTTTTCTAAAATTCACATCGCTGTATACAAGATTATTTATAGTATATTGGCAATATATATTTTATCTTTTGTAGTATATTGGTAATAACAAAATACCTTACCTTAAATATCAGAGCAAGATGATTGGAGTGTTTCTCTGCGTTCCAAGGAGGTTTAGCACAAGCCATTTCTATGACAACACAGCCAACGCTCCACACATCACAGCTCCTTCCATATTGCTGACCTCTCAGGACCTGAACAGACAAACACCAAAAATCAGATTATATAATTCGAAGTATCTTAGCCGTAAGTCATTTAGAAGTAAAACTCAACACATCATCAAACAAGTGTATTCTGATTAACATTTCAGGTTAAGAGAGTGACCAGTGATGTAAATGCCAGAAGATTTACACAGGTCTAGAGATCTAGTAAATAAAATACTTGACCAAGTGGCAAGCAAAGTACCTTGCAATGGCTAGTTTTTGAGCAAATGGTCATTTGGGCATTAGTAACAACACTTGTGATAACTGTATCTTGTAGCAAACTACTTGAAACAATGACAGCAAGAAAGGAACGTTATCATCACCATGTTGGAATCACTCCTAATCTTTGGAACAAAGGCATTTAAAACATATTTGAAGCACATACAGCAATTTTCTGTTATTTGGCTACATCAATTAGCTTAAAGAGTTCAAACAAACTTTTTGAAATAACTTTAAAAATTGTTTTCTTACCTCTGGTGCCATAAATGCAATAGTTCCCAACAACTGTCCCTGAAACTCCCCAGCACCAGTTCCTTTTGATGCCAACCTGGCTGCAGCTCCAAAATCAGCAATTCTTAATCTATGACCTGTGCTGTCAATTAGCAAATTGGCACCTGTCAACAGTACAATAAAAACACTACTAGTTGGTTTTCTATTAAAGGCAAAAGGATGAACAGACACTTGACACTTTTCCTCCCTGCACTTCAAAATTATAATAACAGTTTGACATTCCTCACCGCAGTATCAAGGAAATCTAAAATTCAAGGGTATGGTCTAATAACCTCACTTTTCTCTTATGCCTCAATGATACTGCACACAGCTTGAGGCTGTTCAAGAGATTTCGAGAGGCAATCAAACTTTCAAGGTAGGGCAAACACCCAGGATTCTGGAACAATGCCTGGAGATGGTATAATGGAAGAAAATGGTGACCCAAAGTCCTGGAGGCTTTCATTGCCTGCAGCTCCTCATGAAATTTAAAGTTATTTCATTATCAAGCAACCCTGAGTTGCTTTAAAGATAATTACAAGCAATTTAAAGTTTTACTGTTTCAAAAAGAATTAGTAAAGACAAATTCGCCATCAATATGTTCTACTTACATAAATATATCTCCAGTTCATGGATAGCTATAGCGACGTTAAAGGGAAAAGTTCAGTAAGACTGATATTTCCCAGTTAAGTTCACATGTTACTTAGGGTACAACTGTATTTATGTTCAATTAGGATGAAGGAAGAAAACTCATCACAGTAACTCCACACGTTAGAAATCTGGCCTCTTTATCTTGGTTTGTTCACAGATTTTGCTATCATTTCAGCGTAAACATTTACATTAATTTAAGTAGCAGTAGTTTTAAAACTGTATGGCAACTTTCTATCTTATTTTAACCAACTCAGAAAGAGTTGGTTAAAATTTTTCTAAACTATAGCACAGGTAGCAAATACCCACAAGCTTGCCACAAACATTTTGATTAATGTCAGTAGCATTTTGATTGATTTCAGCAATAGCGTTTCTTATAAATGATCAGACAAACCCAGCAGAAATACCACTCCTGAGATGGTATCTGAGAGAATGAACACGTCTCAGGCCAAAACATATGCTGCTTTCTAAATACTCCTTCTAAAAGAATTTACCAGTTATTCTCACCTTTAACATCTCTATGGATTATCTGATTCTCATGGAGGTAAGAAAGGCCACGTAAAAGTTGTTCTGTGTAATTAATAATAACCGATTCTTTGAAGGCTCCATATTTACTTAACAAATGAGCAACTGAACCCCCTAAAAGACAAAACAGTACATTCTATCAACACTTACACATTCTGTTAATAGAGTGCAACACTGCATCCTAAAACTGGAACTCGGTATGAGTATTTCTAATTTATATTTCTCCTTCCCCTACCCCCAAAAATTAAAATAATTTCATAGGCAAAAATTGATGTAGTTCATTCCTCAATTACTTTCTAAATGGAATTGTACACATTAAAGACAAAAGTCTTCATGCTTCATAATGATTTTATACTTCATTTAAAACAACACTTCATCCACACTTCACATTAACATGTAAACAGCAGAACATTAACTATTTTTTGAGGCAATAGGTAAGTGCAACCTCCAGCAAATATTCCCTCTTAATATCTTAATTTACGTTTGTTATCATCCAATACATAGAACTTCGCAGACAAGCAAGGAAAAGCAGTATCTTCCTCTATTTTCGAAAACTGGTAACAGATTCTCAAGATTTTGGATTTCCAATTTTTTTCTCAAAGTATTGTAATATATCCTGGACTTGAATGAGGTAAACCCAACTCTTGACATTTAACTAACTAAATAATAATATTTCAGAAAAAAATTACACTTAAAAGGTTTAGCAGTCTAAATTTTGAGAAAATATTTCTTGCACTACTTCTTGTAATGACACATACTTGGGGGCTTTGCATGTTAGCACTCTGACCATAATTTAGGGTGCAATGCTTTCATTGACAGCAAATAAGGATGTGTAAAACACCACTTGGTAACTGGACAGCAGCAACATATAATCACATTCATAAAATTAATAAAACTACTTCTCAAAATAAAGACAGATTTTCTTGTCCCTGCTCTATACAATTATGAAAATATTTCAATTTTTTTTACTAGATTACCAGTTAAGAGATTTAAGGTTTGAATTAATTTTTCCAAAAGCACTACTTACTACTTATTATTTGAAACTTACTTTAAATGTTCTTAAATGCCTCTGCATGTCACCTGACAAAATTTTTATGAAAAATCTCAGGACAAAAATAAATGACAGGTATTCCAAATTTTCTAGCAAAGTTATTTTTAATAATAACCTATAGCTATACAGATATACTAAAAATGCAACAGTTTGAGAGACAGTCACTTCAGCTGGAAATAAATCATAAATTTGTAACTTCTCATTTGGAGTCAGAAATGGAAGGGAAATTCAGGGTTTCCAACTGCTTTAACTGTATGACAGATTAGGTATGGAAGATTCCAAATCACAAAAGGATGCACCATTAAGAATATTCCTATGACCACTTCAGCTGTTCTGTAAGTAGACCTTTATATTGATTGTGAACACAGCAATGAAAATATAAATTCACAACCTCAAGCAATGCAACAGTACATATTTCAAGACTCAGATGGTATTTTCACCAGTTGTTTACCTGCCATCCATTCAATAAAGAGGTTATAGTTGCTCTTCTCACATGTAGCACCCAACATTCGAATAATGTTAGGATGGTTCAGATGACTCATCATCCTTATTTCTTCCCTCAGTGCTTCAACCACCTCTTCTTGCTCAGATGATGTGTTCCTGACATACGTCACCTGTTTTGAAATATGGTATTTAGACTTACTAATTTAAGTACAAGTCCTGTAATTACCTTTCAGTACAGGAACAAGAATGGATGGTTTTCACCATCTGGAACTACTTTTTTACCTCAAACCCCATCAGCTGAGAACATATCTCCATGTGAGACAGTCATAGAAAATTAAGAGTGATCTTCTAGGTACAAAAACTTCTCCAAGTAGAGTGGGGAAACATCCCTCTTTTCACCTCTGTTTAAACTAGGAAAAAACCCTTGATTTCCAGATACTGAGGAAAAGGAAGAAAGGCCTGGAATTGCATCCTGAGTGTCACTTATAAAATTTTACCAATTAGATGATAAATGTTTCATAACTAAAGCTCTTACAGAAATTCAATTTGACAGATCAGAAGTAATGGTATTGGAGTCAATCTCAGATGTGATCCATACTAAATATGATATAATGGTATGCTGTAGGGAATTTCCCTAGGCATCACCATCATCGTCCCTCCAGGACCACATGGACAGTCTCACTTTTTCAAAAGCAAAAGAGTTTCAAAGGAGGAATGGTGGCACATACTCTTTCCTTGAGCAACTTCAAAACATTTTATCTATTTCATAACTGTAAGTTCATTGTAGAACTGTTAAGAGTGTTGGGACTAAAATTCCCTTGATTTTGTTACTACTGATTCAGCCCTAGGGCAGCTCTAGTGTGAACAATTTACTCCCACCTGAAACCTTCAAAAATCTTAACAGAAGCATGTGCCTCTTCTCAGCCATAGATACAACTTCTGTATTTATTAATTTAAATAGTAAGAATACTTGCCTCCAAATCGGCTTTAGTTAGTTAGCAAAGTTGAATCAGAGGAAACAAATATTAAACTATGTTTCCTCCATTTAAAGTTATAGGAAAAATATCCTTGACAAATGAGGAGAAATTATCTTAAATAGCTATCTTGCAAATAGGGCATTAATTAGGAATCAAGTTATCTGGGTTCCATTCTTAACTCAGCCACCATTTTATGAACTTGATAGAAGCAAAAACGCACTTGAAGAACTAAGGAAGAAAATGGGCACAGAACAAAGGACTTTTTCTTCACTCTAAGAAGAATTGAAAAAGCTTGGATATTTTAAGTTAATACATGCACATAAAGGTTTTTTAAATTATGTATTATGTCAGAACACATAACAGGGAGTAGAAGAAGCACGAACACAAGAGGTCTGAAAGAGAAAACACAAGAAAGTGAGGTACTTTCCTGAAGTATTTACCTGTTTTACAGCCATTAATGTCCCTGTTCCCACATCTTGAGCTTGGTAACAGGAAGAGAAAGCTCCAAGACCAATTTGCTGACCTTTAAGCCATTCTGCATCTTCTCTGTAATGGTGTTTTGCTTTGGTATGTCCAGGCAGGGTTTCCGGTGTCTGCAAATTAAATTCAAAATCAATTCCAGGTTTACTAACATGCATCTAAAATACAGACATCCTAAAGTGTTAGAAAATATCCAAGCTTATATGCCTCTCCTCTCCTTCACACTTCCTTGAACTGCTTGTTATATAGGTCTCAGCTGAGATGAGAGCACCAGAGTATTCTGTAACCCACATACTCTACTACATGAAACAGAGGTTCTTCTGTGTTAGTATGTGAAGGTGAAAGGCAAGATTAGAAGACACAAGTAGGAGCACACCTTTTTTTTTCCATTCCTTATCTCACATCTAGTTAAGGCTTTAGCTTGCACCTACAGTAAACAGAACCAAAATCAGGTTGTTTTCTATTTAATTTATCCCTCCAATTTTATGCTTTACATGTTGTTACCTCAAAGGATCACAAATAAGCTTAAGCTAAGGCTTTAGCTTGCACCTACAGTAAATAGAACCAAAATCAGGTTGTCTTCTATTTAATTTACCCCTCCAATTTTATGCTTTATATGTGGTTACCTCAAAGGATCACAAATACAATATTCCTTTTCTCTATTATTATTTCTTGTGCTTTTTGTCTATTTGCAAATATATATGTATGTTTTTTCTGACTAATAAAGTATCTCTCATCTTCTCTCAAGATAGGATGACAAGAACTTTTCCCAGTCTTTCTTTCAAAAATTTGGTTATATACAATTGCCTTCAAAGGAAATCAGCATTAGGCCTCAGTACAGTTTTATTCCTGCTTAAAATTTTTGGTTTATTTCCTGGTTTCCCCAGTTTTACACTTTCTTTTTTTGTTGCTTTAAATGTTGATACATGATATGGTTCTCTTGCAAACACCTTATCTAGATTGTTAATAACATGGAAGGATTCCGTTAGGACCCTCAAATTTATATTTGATTTCCTATGAAAGGGTATTGAGCACCTTCATGTTTTCTATCACTTTTGAAATAGAACAGCACTGCTTTATAATTTCAGTGACCCTCAGCTGAGACTTAACCTAAATTCTCATACGCATACTTACATCCTGCTGAATGATTATGATGTCTTCACCATTTTCAACCTGCAGTTGCGGAATTACTGGCAAGGCATCTTGGGATGCTGACATTGCCATAGCAATAGCTAAAGCTTCCTCCTCTTCAGCTTCCATCTTTTCCTTGCATTTTTGATTATGATTGACATCATCTTTGTAAGTATCATCATTTTCTGCCCGCTCAGGGGAAAGAACTGCAACTTCAGACTTGAATGTAACTGTGCCATCACTTGTTGGCATGGAGGCCTCAAGTAGGTCCTCAATACTGGAATTGAGCTCTGCATTAACATCCAGCCGGCACTTCTCATCTACTGGTGTGAACACTGTCTCTTCACTTGGTATAACTGCATTGCTATTGCCATCACACTGAGAAATATCATTCAGGTCAAGTGTCATACTGGTTTTTAACGTTTCTCCTTGCTTGTTCACATCACCTGGGGTGGGTCGTGATGGCTTTGGCCTATGTACGTCACTGGATGGCAATGGCCTGGCTTGTGTAAAAACTGGAGAAAGTTTCTCAGATTCTTTATTTTCAGAACAGTTTCGCTGAAACTGGAGAGAAAGTTTCCGCTGTGTTTGAGGAGAAGGTGAGGGGATTTTGCAGGGAACAAATCCCTGAGGTCTGAGTTTAGAGACATCTGTTACAGTGCCAGCTGGTACAGATGGGTTTGATGGAGACAGAAGTGCTGGGAATAGTGACTGGGAATGACTGGATGAGGGAGAAGAGTTCACACACTGACTGTGGGGTTTTCCTTTTGTTTGAATGGCTGGTTTTGGTTGCTCAGTGGTTACTGATGAAACAGGAAGTCCCATAGCAAGGCCAGCTAGCATCTCAGAAATGTCGTCTGGACTGGCACTCAGTTTTCTGTCACTTAAACCTTTCCTGCTCTTCCCTGATAACTGGACAGTATTATTAGGAGTATTATTTTCTGTAGTTTCTGGAGAGTTATCTGGCACAGGTAGGTGTAAAAAGTCTTCATGTCCGCATTCCCCCAAGTGCATTTCTTCCATGCCTAGCTGAATGGCTTCTGCAATTTCCATTTCATCTGCTATTGCCATCAGACGTCGACGCATCCTTGCATAATGAGTAGAGCTTGTCACACTCAACATATCTAACAGCTTTACAAAAATATGGGGCACTCTTGCTACCATTCTTGCTGCACTCAAAAATATTCTCCGTGACAGCTTGCCAACCATTGAGTGGGAATTGTCAATTGACTGCAAGGCGAAAGTTAAGAGGGAGAGAAGTTTCTTATACCTAAAAAAAGAAAAGAGGTCTTTTATAAACTGACATACTCTAGTTAACTAGTATCAAAAAAGCCATTTCAAGATAATGTATTTAGTTGTCAGTTCTGAAGTATGAAGGAGATTTATTGTTGCACTGGTGCTTCAAAAATGCTTCACAGGTCAGAAGTTTTTAAAAAGACAACTACTTACTCTGTAAAGCAAGCATACTTTGCATATAAATATATGTTATTTGTTTACAGGAATTAAAACAACTACTTCTTTTATGAAATCACCAACAAATTCAACTACAAAGAGTAACATTCGCATAGAGTACAAGAAAGTACCTGTCAACTATGGTATCAGCCTGCAAGACATCTCCACAGACAATGTGGGGATAAAATTCACTGGGAAATTCCAACAGAAGTCTGTCTATTAGACAAAGTCGCCCCAGCAGTGCTTGCCAGTTGCTAGATTCGATTTCATTTCCAAGAATACAGTTTAAGACATAATCAACACCTCCAATACCAATGGATCCTATAAAAAAGTTGATTAAATGAAGATTAGGTATTATATTCAGAGTCTACACAAAGATCAGAACTGTATCATACAGAATTACCCATTGTTTGCCCAAATTAGCCCCCTTCCAAACTGTTGACAGGAATACTGTTCTCTTTGCTCTGCTTGTACTTGATAAGTTCCAGTATTATTTGCTTGTATAATTTAATTGTATATGAAGAGTTATTACCAGATTTAAGTATTTCTCTCCCAACTGCCAGCTCCCCTGCTTGACCTTTACACATCTCCAATAGCGTTGAGACTGAAAGTTGACTTGTTCGACTGTAAGAAAGTAAAACCAAAAAAAGAACTCCTTTATCAAATGCTTTCAAGGAAAAACATCCTATTCGTTATACTTAAAAAATCATCACTAGGAATTATGTGTAAAATGATTTCACACTACCTTATTCCAGTAAATTTCTATAACCCATTCTTTGTAAGCTTACCTGCGGTTGTGACATTTTTACGAAGATACTTCCAGAAATGTAATGTCTATCACTAATGTACAAACAAAACCCCAAATTGCCTTGTTCTCTTGCAAAATGTGCCCAAATGCATAAAACCAGTTCTATTTCACTTACTACTTTAACTTCAGATATTCTCTTGCTAGACTGTTGCTGGGGGATCTCTAGCTGCAGTTTCAGAAAAAAATGCTATTTGGAAACTAAACCTTGAGAGACAAAACTCAAGCTGGTGGAGTTCTGCATCTAACTTACATTACAGGAGAAGAAATGGCTGGCCTGGAAGATCAAACTCTAGGGTAGCCTAGGACAGGAAGAGTCAAGCCAAGGGCAGTTCACCCTAAATAGCTATCTCCTACCATTACACTCTGAACTACAAATCAGAAGTGTTATGTTACTGCTACTACTTCATGGCAAGGATGTGTTACAACTTCTGCTGAAGTAGGAAGAATACTGAGGAGTACTTGCTAATAGCTCTAAGGAGAGTCATGAGAAATAGGCCAAAGCAATAAAAACGGAGCTAGAAGGGATGGGCTCATGACTGCACCTAACATCTTCCTTTACTTTAAGGAGGGGAAAAAGGCCCTTACGAAAGCAAAGTATACAATCACTTGCCTCCAAAACCTACGTTATTTCAAGCGAGAAGTTTGCCAGCACCAGTTAGGCTAGCAAAACAATGATATATATTTACGATCCACACACTTTATTTTAACACCGACTAGTTACACATGAATAGCAACAAATGAAGCTTTAAGATATTTCAGTAATAATCCAAAATTAAGTTCATGAGACATCATACCTGTTAGCATCTGCACATTTAACTAATATCGTCTCTACAACTGGCTTGAGAAGTCGCTGTAGTTTAGTCCTCTCTGCCAAAGTATGACAGGGAGTGTACACTAGCATGGCTCTTAAAGTTTTCTAAGAGAAAGGAAAAAAACAATACATATGAAATCCAACTAGCTACACAATTTTTATTTTTTTTAAAAGAGATGTAAATAAGCATTAAAAACTTGTAAATTCAGTTCTACATAAATTGTGTTCAAAATGTCAATGAAACATTCAAAGGATAAATAGCTTACTACATATTCACTGCTAGAACTAGCCAACTCCTCTTTGAGAGTGAAAAGACATACAAATACCATCAATACTTAGCACTGTAGCAAGTGCCAGTGAAATCATGTCCTTTCACTTATGGTGAGTATTTTGATCACCCCACTTTCAAAGCGTAGTTAAAAGTCACCAGTGGTGCTCAACAAGTACTAGGATTCCTGATTTCACATATCTTCTCCCATTCCCTCCTTCTTCCAAAATGAAGTAACTGTGAAATTAGTAGAATACAACAAGTAAACAACTACTTACTAAAGCCGCAACATACACTTTGTAGACAGGGTCAGCACAGACCATGGACAGCACACTGCAGCAGGATTCTACCACCACATCTCCTGAGATACTGGTCTGAGATGACCCACTAGCTGCTCCCAGAGCTCCAGCACTTGTGTTGTTTCCACTGCTGCTTCCAGAGTTTCCAGTGCTTTCACCGTTAGCCAGTAATAGAGCACCACTAACATCATGGGAAAGACGTCTAAGTGCCATCTCTCGTATATTCCAGTTTCGAGAAAACAAGCAGCCAACTAGCTCCATCCCAAATACCTGCCAAGGAAGAAATCAACATTACAGGAGTCAAAATGAATAATGCTGCAACTTAAGTACCTGGCAAGAGTAATCAAAAAGAGAAAAGATATTTCTAGTTAAAAATCATCAAGGCTGACAGCAAAAATATGTCCAAAGGTACAGGGTCTTAAAAAAGATTTTGTGATAGAAATAAAATATGATAAATTATATGCTACTTAGTTCTGTAAAAACTCTGTTAAGTTAATTTGAACTATTAAGTATGAAGTTGGTTTCCAGACATTGTTGTTAACAGTCCTGAAATCAAGATCTGGCTATACAAGACAAAAATAATGGCAGAAATAATGACAGAAATAAAGGAAATAAAAGTTATCTCATTTTTAAGTGTGTGACCCCATGTTCAGCTGAACCCACCTCTACACTCTAAAGGCTATTAGGTCTTTCACAAAAGAGAATTACCTGAATCCATGGCTCAGCTGAATCTTTATATGTAGAAGGGATCTGCTGGACTCCATAATGAGTAAGGTTAAAATTGCTATCTTGAGCTCTTCGCTGTGATCCAACTGCAGACTGCTGCTGAGATTGTTGTTGAACCATACGCAGAACAGAAGAATCCACAGGGCTTGGCAATTCATGACTACAGATCAAGAACAACACAGATTAACAAATTAAACATCTGAGGTGAATAATGCAGCATATTCAGAAATATCAATTAAAGATCCAGAAACAGATAGTTTATTGTACACCAACTGAATCCTTACCTATAGAAATCATGAGATCTCCATTTAGATCTACAAAGTGGACAGATGAGTGGCTCTCTGTTTCTTCTGCATTCTTCTGCCCCTGGAATACAGCAACAGGATCATATGCACTGAAGTTTTACAGTGTACAAAAACAGAAGATGGCATAACTCCTTCTAAGTTTTACTGAAGAACATTAGTTTCATAATTAATACTTCTGAACTGAGCTACTTTCAACAGCCTGAGCATTAAAATATGGGTGCTTAAACATATTTTTCCTGCATGAAGAAACACTTCATTTCAGTACTACAATTAATAATTTAATTTATGAACTGAAATTCAGGTCCTTCCTTTTGCACCTCAAATATAGGAAAATTTTATGTGTTAATGCAGACTGCAAATATTTATATATTTTATATGCTGTATTATATAAACATACTTCATAATTCATTATATCACCCTAGCTAGCTTTATATGACTTTTATGCATTCTAATGACAATTCACAGGGAGCTGAAAGTCTGTTCCTAACCTTGTTCTAATTAAACATAGTCTTTTCACTCAGGTAAGACAGGGTTAAACCTCTAGACCTGCAGGTAACTTCTCTATCAGAGCGTTGAATTACAAGCTCGATTTGTGAATAACTGATAAAATAAGGTGTATCAATAGTACTTGAATGCTACCAAATTTTCAGAGTTACCAGTCATCATTTATGAACAGATTTCTGTTTTTTTAATTGAACATGAAACAAAACAACTCAAAACCATACTAAGCTATAATACATTTGCAGATTTAGAGTCACCAGAACTTGACAAAACAAAGATAACATACATATTGACATGCAGTGGTGGTGTAATTTGTTTCTGCAGCCATCTTCACACACAGTGAGACTCTCTTCATCCAGCATGCCTAACAAACAAATGGGGCACATCTGTTCTTCTTCATCCTTCATACTGTAAAAAGAGACATTTGTGATTGTAGAATAGGCATATCAGAATTCAGAACAGGCTTTAACAGTGAAAAAAGATTAACTTCCAGTTTGGAACAGTCACTTCTGGATAACTGGATAACTATAGGCTATTAATGAATCATTCTCCTAAACCTTGGTCTGAATAAGTAAGCAACCAGATTTTTAGAAGCACTGAGTACAACACTTTGTTAAAGTGAAAGGGAAAGTCACAAAACACATGACATCTTTACAAACTAGGTCAGATACCAATTAGAGATTGAAAGGCCTAGCTTTGGGCACTTAACATTTTTTCCTAAGGCTTCTTTCAACAAACCAACCTTCACTTTTTAATTTATCATTTGGGTTTGAAAAACTAAGGAATTTTTATATTTTGAAAACTATCCACGTTCTTTTTCATCACGTTTATTTCAAAGTATGGAGTCACAAGGCAGTCTTTAGCCCTTTACAAGAAACTGTAAATACTCTTTGAAGAACATAGTAAAACTCAAAAAATAAACAGCTACTCAAGAATTTTCTGCCACTAACAGAAACTGATGGAATAGATTCACATAAACACTAACATACATGTCATACACATNATGTTTAAGATAGGGTCCTAAAGACATTATGGAGTGTATTCTAGATCATCATTACATCTATTAGAAATTGATTACCTCAAAGTTCTTCAGCGTCTTCCTCCAGAGCATTGGGTCTGAGGGTTCAAGCTGAAAGACCCTCAGCATAACAAACAGCAGATGAATACAAAACGTCCCACGGCCGCAGCTACAAGTCTGCAGAGAAAAGTATATCCTAAGGTTCTACTGACTTGGTAACTTTTCCACATTTAAGTGTATCATAGAAACATACCCACCCCTCAACAAAAATAAGTATTTCNATATTTAAAAAAACTCCTATTTTCCCTTGTTTGCTGTTTCTATTTTATTTTTCTCCACTTTGATTTTTAAATAGATAACCAGAGATTTACCCAAAAAATTATTCTAAACTTAAACAACATGCAATGAAAAGCACAGATTTTTAATCTTCTGCAATACTGTTTAAATGTACAAAACTCTAATTACTCATTGCAAAAAATTTAAATTATAGTTGGTGTGCATCTAAAACTTTGCAGGCATCCTGCACTTGTTCACCAACAATATATTTTTAAAATAAAATTAACCTGAACATGCATTATTTCTATATACATATATTCCTTTCTATTTCTGTGCAAATGCTTGCAAAGCTATTTATTCCTTGAAAAGCTCCACAAAAGTAAGCTTACAATGAAAAATAATTGTCCACACGTGTGTATGTATTTTAATTAGAAACTTATTTTTGACAAATTAGCAGTAAGTGAAACATAACTGCAAGTCATAGGAATTATCAGAACTGAGTAAACTTCTATCTCAAATGAATCTGATACTCAGTGTTCTTCAATATCTATACCATACTAATTTAGACTTGGACAGAACAGTAGCTTCCCTCATTGAATCAGTATTGCAGGGTGCATCAGTACCACCAGGTATACTGGCAAACAACTGAAAATCTTTCATCCTGTAAGAAGTGATAATTAATGCTGCAAAGTTCACAATCCTGCGGGGGAAAAAAATTTCCTACACAAAGTATCAACATAAAAGGAACTGGCTTGCCAGATAAGTAGTTCCAGAGTAATTATGTATTTAACAACTTTGTTTATGCAACTTATTTACAGAGACACAGTTTGGAAAAATAAGTAAAAGATGAAGTGAGATTAAGGTCACAGTCTATATATCAGAATTATAAACCTGTCTAAATATATTCATCTTACTATATGCTCATTATCACAAAGTAACATATCAAGGTACTCCTTAAGTTAGATTCCACTTCACACAAAACAAAGCCTCAATTAGCATTGCTGTCTTTGGTCTGACCTCTCTAAATGAAGTACAGTTTACCTACTAAATAATGCAAGCACAAATTATTTGTTTAAAAAAATTAATCAGTATCTTTTCAAAGCCATGGAAAAGTATGTACAAAACAACTCAAGTAGAAGCAGTCAGGGAAAAAATATAAAAGAATAACACATCACTGGAAATTCATAGACAAGGCATCAATTCATAGATAAGGCATAACTAATATGTTAGTAGCTCTCTTAAAATAATTTAATCACCCATTTTTAATTAAGTAGTTTTAAAAACATCTGCTTGCTTCTGTTTTTATATTTATGTATGTGTTTATATAGAGTGCATAAACATTTTTCAGTGTATTGTCAGAGGCACAAGCTTTCCTCCAAAGCAGGATAGGAGACCAAAAAATCATGTTTATTCTTTTGCTAACATTTGCACAAGTGCTGTATTAAAAAAAAAAGATGCACACAATAGGCTTCCGAAGTTGATGTATGCTTCAGTCTTGTACTCAAGATCTCAAAAGTTTGTTTTGCAAAATTCATACAGAGTTAAAAAAATTCTTTTCACAACTCTACTTAACATTTTCCAAACAGAAGTTACAAAACAAATATGCCCACTTAGTACCACAGTGACTAATGGATGCTTGACTTGATTGCTTGCAAATGCAGAGACTTAACGTGGCTTGAAATGAAAGCAGCTTTGAACAAAAAGAATGTAGGTGATTCTGAAACTACAGAATAAAGCTTGTAATTCCTTTAAAAAATACTAACCTGTTTTCTGAACTAGATGTAGAAGTACTAGATGATGACAATGTATGAGAATTTGACATGCGTGAGACAAACTTCTGGATGGTGTTACGAGATGGAGCTTTGATCCTCGAGCTACGCCTACTGTGATATTTCTGGAACAAACTCTCAACCTAACATCAGAAAAAGATAGCAACAGTCTTATTTATGCTATGAATATCTTGTAATTAAAAGTCATATTACTGAAGTGTAAACTACTGCTAACAGGAAAAATCTATTCACCTTCACAATAATGCATTAGCAGTCACAGCAGCAATTTCAGAAGTCTTACTACTAAAAAGATCACAAGAAATATTTTACACCAAAAACTTATCTGCTTATTGAAAATAAATAACAGTTTCAAGTATACACACAATTACTTCAAAATACCCACATTTTTTCTTCCTTTTAGCAAATCAGTGAGACAGANGTCCCACGGCCGCAGCTACAAGTCTGCAGAGAAAAGTATATCCTAAGGTTCTACTGACTTGGTAACTTTTCCACATTTAAGTGTATCATAGAAACATACCCACCCCTCAACAAAAATAAGTATTTCATATATAGGCATAAATGTTCTCTTTCACAGCCTTACAAAAAAAGAGAATTCCTAAAATATTATTCAGAAATGCATACATGAATGCATAAAATTACATCACCAGTTTTCAATTTATTTTCTCCCCCTGCTCCCTTTTTTTTTAATCAACTGAAGCTATTTTTATGCTTCATACTGGAAGTGTGATGTCACAACATGACATCAATGAAACTTAAATGAGATGCTTCTGTTCACCCAACCTGGATGTGACCCAATAGTACATCACACTAGTACCAAGAAAGCCTATGAAAAGGATCTCATTATGGGTATGAATGAAATTATCACGCTATTAAGGGAATTATGTGTTTGTCATTTATACATATCCCATGAATAGAGGAATTAAGTGACCAAATTTTAGCCAAGAATATGTAAGACATATAATTCAGAGCCACTTCTAGGAATGAGTCTTTCTTCTTTTAAAAAAGAGAAACTGTAGACAAATGTAATTTACAAATTACAAATTTTGGTATTACATGAGCACAGATTACAACTTTTAAACATTACTTTATAGAACAGTGATCATCAATTGAACTAATCTGGCTTTGAACAGTTTTGCGAGATTAACTATGAATTGATAAGAGCTATAGACAAGACAAAAATGTTCCCTACCTGAGGCCCAATAAACACTCTGTATTTATTATCAGGGCTGTCGCCTCCAATTAAGAAAGAGTTGGGTCCTATCTGCTGCAGCAAGTAAAGCCTGGCTCGCATCACTTTGTTGACACGGCGATTTGTCTCCTCAGGGCTGTATGGAGAGAAGCCATCTGGAGATGGGGCTCGTCGAGGTGGTGTTATTCGTCCGCTCTGAAACTACAGAAGTGCCTCCGTCATGAGCATTCAAAGGATAGAAAAATGTTTAAATATGTATGGTTTATTTACTTATTTATTTACAGAATAAGAGTCCCCAAAACCTGGAAATACTACAATCTCTTTGACTGTATAATTTAAAAGGACTACTTTTCTCCCATGCCCAGTAGTCAAGGGCAGAAGAAAACTGAAATTCTGCAGCTGAAACTTGTCTGATATTGCGACACAAAAGGAGTCTTTCAAATTGCTTCTTATTTTCATGTCGTCATTGGTTGCCTTATCATATTACTACTGAATTATCAATTATAATTCAATCTGAAGATAATCAGGGACTTATTACTCGATAAAGGAGATTATTCTATATAGCTGTAACACTAATATATTTTAAAAATGAAAAAATGCTATGACTATAGTTTAAAAAAGGGAATATAAGTTCAACAAACATCAAAAGTTTAAGAAAATGCCAAAGAAAAGAAAAAAATAGAGCTTTCTCCCTTTTCCACCACATAAGCAACTTTTAGATGAGGATGCTTTGGGGTTTTTTTAATACTGTTTACCCATAATCAAAAAGTCAAAGGCCCAAACATTTTAGGAAGATTGTCTTCATTTAAATTCTTCTCATTACTAACATTATGAGATGCATTAATGGTTTCATCCTGTTTCAGATCTTCTGCTTTTATTTGTATGCATTGAATTCCATGTTAGGATGAAAGTAATAATGAATTCACAGTCCATCATATAAATAAAATATAAACCGGACTTTTAATGTTTTTAATCTGAAAACTTAATAAAACAAAAACCCCAATCAAGTAAAAATGGTTGTTTTCTTTTTTTTAACTTTTCAATTTCTCTTGTCAAGAGGAAAGGACCAGTGCTGCTGTGCTGTAACTTCTGATACTTGTCTCTAGTTCAGAGGAATGGCAGTACATATTTTAACTGATACTGGAGAAACTTGTTTAGAACAACAGGAAAATAAAACCATTAGATCTTATTTATCCTCTAATTGCACTGTGAATTGCACTGTGAATTTAACCGTTGATGAGCATTTTTACAACAAGCTAGAGTGTTAGATATTATTGCTCAAAATATACTCTTGATCTTCTTTAATTAAGCCAGTTACTCTTGCTCAAAACATTCTATTCTAGATATTCTCTAGAATGCAGTGATAGTAACTTTAGACTTCTAGCAATGTACATACGTAAGTCTTCCCTAATCTATACATAAACGTAAAATCTGAAATAGAGGATCAGTACAGCATACCAGTAAGACTTTTCTATAGGAATTTTCATCTCATCCACAGTCCTATCCTTAATGGAATATACCTGCACAGAGAACTGAGAGGCAGGANAACCAAGCTAAAAGAACATACATGTATTCATGATTGAGTACCTATATTTCTTCATTTATTTCTGAGCAATAACAAATGAAAGCAGGACTGAAGGAAAAAGAAAACACACATGAGAAGTACCACATGAGATATGTATGTCACTCAAATGATATCCTGTAATAACCTCTTTATATCACCATCTTGCTCTACAGGGGGAGGACCAACTGCCCCTATAAGCAAAAGATTGTAGAATATAGCCAAACTGAAAATTACATCACAGCTTGCAACTTACAGGCACTGGAGATACCCTTTTTCTTCTAACACCTGGTGACTCAGATTTAACTGTCCTAGCAGATGATGAAGAGGAACTGCTAGGAGAAGGACTACGTCTTCCTTTTTGCGTAGGTGAAGAAGCAGTGTTATGTCCTTCAGCTTGAGGATCTAGACAGAGTTTGTTCATTTCTGATCCATCTACTTTTCCAGGGATAGGTTTCACCACCTTGCAGGAATTAAACCACATGTTAAAATTACTAACTGGTAATTTCACGTTGAAGCAAAGCAAATTAATCAATAATTATTTTGTTGTAATTAAGCCGTTATACAGATATCCAAATACTTCTTAGGCCATACTATTAACATTGGAGAGGGATTAGCTTACTGATCTATATGCAACACAAAAGCAAGAACCTTTCTTCCTGTCTGTTTGTGCAGCTTATGTTAGTCGTGGCAGCAACTGATTTGATTCTCAAAGTACTCCTGTAACTATCATTCATGATACCTCAAAAAATAGCTGTTTCCCCATGTGGACAGTAGAAGCCACAGGAATTTTCTTCTCTACAGGTACTGTTCTTATTAAGAGGTATAATACTGGATCCATGCATTCCACATGGTACCACCTAAAAAATACTAGGGCTACTATTTCTTTAACACAACACTTTTGCAAAATAAAGACTTCAAACATGGAGGTAATCCAGGAAAATTAGGCGTGCTGTTCTTTGTAAAAACCAAACCCAGGTTTTTTGTCTGCCATACAAGCAAAATAGCTATACCACATCTGGTATCTGAGCTAACTACTATGCATAGTGCTGCAAAATGTAGATAGAGGGGATGCTCAAGCAAAGGGAGTACATACATAATAGTGCTTTGTTGCATCAACACTAAATTTTGACATTAAGAATTGGAATATTTCAAGACAACTTTCAGCTTTCTGCCACGCAGACCCACATAACGCATAAGAAGAGTAACATCCCTGGAAACTGAAGTAAAAACAGCCACATTGGGAAGATTCAGTTTTAGTTCTTAATTTCTCAAAGTGTCAGAGGCTTGACTCAACACTGGAAGGAAGTTCCAAACAACAACTCAGATAAACAGAGCAGGTCTCTCCTAGAAAGTTCCAGAGGTCTCTTTAAGACAAAAACTGAAAGGAGCTTTCCCTCCTCAGGGTAGTAAGAGATATCTAGACTCAGTGCCAAGTTACAAAAGTGAACAGGATAAAAAAAGAGCAGTGAAAACCCTTTTCCCCCTCCTACTCATTAATCCAGTAATATCAAAGCAGTAATGCCTCTCCTTGCCTGGAAGATCAAAATGCAAATTCACGTACCTACGGACAAACTACTTGTGCTTGAAAACATCAAAAAAGCCAAATTATAGTAACTGAGAATCTGGAGTACCAAATTTTGTATTAACACACCCACAAACCTCAAGGGAAGTGGGCTGAGCAAGGAAATAATTTCAAGCTCTTCAGTAACCCAAGAGCATTTAAATTTTTTAAGTTAAAATTGTGTTATTTGACCCTTTGCAGTAATGGGATTTGGTGCACTTTTAAGTATTTTCAACATTATTTCTCACAACAGAACCTTCTTATTTCTGTTCCAGAAAAGCTGTCCCCAAACACTTGCCTACTGCATCACATGATCTTAACTTTACACTAGTGGTACTTGGGAGTCATATCAACCAATTGCAACTATGTTCATAGGTAAGTAATGGCTATTAATTAAGCAGCATTATGCTGAATAGAATTGGAACGACTCTTAAAATATTTCAGGTTTGATCTACCTACGTTTCTTAAAAGCACTTCCAAGCCATTTATACCAAAGCAGTACCCAAAAGGCTAACAGAACACTGTCATGCAAAGTTCATCAGAGCTGAGAGCTGGCTGAAGGAACAGCGGAGTCCCGGTTCGCTCCTGGTTCTCGCAGGTTTTCCCGGGACGAGCAGCGCTCCCTCGGTCGCTGCCGCTGGAGGGCAGCAATGCCGCAGCCGTGCGTGGCGGCTCACGGAGCAGCACCGCGGTAACGCCTCTGCTTAAACACAAACAGCAGCAACCGCGGGACATTTCAGTCAGCCAGCCACGCTCTCCTGTTAAACTCCGCGCAGGAAACGGACAGGAGCACCATAATTAAGAGCAGAGAAATTGTTAAGAAAAAGAGGTTTCTAATAGGAAGAAATTTAAGTCATTTTTATTTGTAATAGCTGTAACAGATACTGTCCTTCCATCAGTGCCACTTACCACAGGGCCTCTTCTGCTTCTTCTTTCCAGCCATTCATGCTTCCAGGCTGGCATACATGTTGCCTTGAGTTTCTCCCTGATCATGCGCTCTTCTGGGCGGTCATCCATCTTCTGCAACCCCCTAAGGGTTTCTTTATTCTCCATGTCACGACTACAGCAAAGAAAAAAAAGTCATAAACACAATTAATTTCAGTTGAAGTATAATGCCACAGCATTCTTAAACTTCGTCCCACCCTATTCTCCCTCTCCTTATAATGCAGCTGCTAAAACATTATTTCCACCAGACTGCAAGAAGCCTTTTAAGAGTTACAACTAATCTCTTATTCTGCAATTTGAAGCAGAATACCTGTTTAGGGAGATATTTCTTTAAAATGCGTGCACTGCTTGTAGCACTGAACACCCAGTAAAAATGAAGATCTTGGCAAATACAAAACCAATACAAAAATTACCCTCTATGTAATGTCATGCCATTCATCAAAGGTTTCACAAATGTTGCAATGGTTCATGCATTCCTTTCTCCATTTTAAAATAATTTACAAAATTAATATAAAGATGAAAATTACCCATAATCATAGCATGCACAAGCATGAAACTATGCATCTAGTGCCTCTTCATATATTAACTCTGCTCAAAAACAGATAACTTGTAAACTAATACACAGTAAGTATCAGAGAATAATAAAATGGCCTGGGTTGGAAGAACCCTTAAAGTTTATCTAGTTCTGACCCTCTCACTGTGGGCAGGGTCACCTCCCACTAGACCAGGCTGCCCCATCCAACCTGGCCTAAACTGTATTTAAACAAGACACAGAAGTTACAAAATTAAGGCTAGTGGCCTTGCGAGTTCTTTCCAAGTGACTAATGACTCAAGAGCTCCTAAAATCAGCTATAGTAACAGCAAAATTCACAGCAAGTTCATATCTGTAAAATGAAAATTTAATCCATCTGGGCTTGTACTTTTTCACCTACAGCAAAGTAGTTCCTTGTTATTGCTGGCAACAACAAAAAGGCAAGAAATACTGTCAGACACTGAAAAACAAATATGAACAGTCTGGAAGATTTCCTGATTCTGTTGAGCTATCTGCTAAATCACCAAGAAAACCACATTCTTAAGCAGCAGCACATGATCCCCACCCATCTTCTTGAAGCCAGTGCTCTTTCAAAATAAGCAACTGTCAGAATGAGATTTTATTCCAAAAATAAAATCACAACCTAAAGAGAGAGAGTATATAATAACTTAGCTACAAGCACTGCTTTCTTCCATGCAATCTCAGCTTCTAAAACATTTAACCATGCAGTCACAACTGCATTTATGTATTGTATGATGGCCTAAAAATATATTCCCTGCAAGATTCATTGCAATAAAATGATGTTAAAATTACAATTCCTATCTTCAGCAGTGTTGTATTACTGAGGTCATTTATCACAAATAAATGTGCTTTAAAGAAAATGAGAAGTTTTTGCAGGTCAGAAGGAGAATACTGATATTTTTTTTCTTCTCTCATTGTAGAGACAAAGGAAACAAAGGATTCTGAGGCAGGAAATAATACTTCCTGTTCAGTGCTGAAACGTAATAAGCAGAAGGACAGTGTAAAGAAAATATATTTTCTTTCAAGCTGACTTCTAAATCTACTGTTAATAACTGATTTTAGATATGCGGAACTGTGTGATTCTAGTGATTAAGGACTTAAAAACGTTTATAAGTAGAAACACAATCCACCTAAGAATGAATGTTTTCTCAGAGGTTAAGCATTCATGCTTGCTCAATTTTAAAAGTAACGCAAGTGAATTCCATAACATTGCCTTCTAGATACAGAGACAAAAGTAGTGATAATTAATGAAAACCAAAGATACTATATCAGTAGGTAGAATCCAAATTAAAAACGTGCCTGAAAATTTAAAATGTGGAAGAAATCACTGTGTAAAAAGAGTCAACTTTAAATTTTTTCCCTCAGTCAAAAAAATCTGTTCAAGGACAAAAAATATTTGATAAGAACACAGCTCTGAAGTAATACAGGCGCAAGTTAAAACATCATTATTTTTTACATTAGTTATTTCATGGCATGAACCATCTCAGTTGCATGAATACTTCATATACTAGACAGAAAACACCACACCAGCAGTGAAAGAATGACACAGTATTTCATTTGTTCATATAACCATGATTAACTTCCCAACTGATACAAAAAAAGCCTTTTAGAGGCCCTTGGACTTGAATTCATGAACAATGTAATACAACAGTAGAGGCTTTACAATCTCTGCTTGTTCTCTAAAAAGCAGAAGCAGCTATCTTCCTCTCATGTGACAGCTAAACCAATCTACTCTTTTCTGCACAAAGAACTCTTGTGCTTTCTCTACATGCAGGTGGGAAAGACCAACTGTGTCTGAAAGCTTTTGCTTAGTAGATCAGTTACCTCATGCAGAATTTAAGTTGTATGTATATCCATATATATTTCTTTTTACTTACAGAGCACAACTTCTTAAGTGATCGAAACAACTTCATATTTTATATTTTAACTCAAGCCTTGGCTAAAATAATCATTAGAATATTCATACCTGCTGGATCTGTAGAAAAAATATTTTTCCCATGACTGCACCAAACTCCTACATACTGCAAGATACCCTCACCTTGGTTTGGTTTTTTCGTTTGTTTTTTACATCTTAAGCAAATTCCCTCATCTATTCCAGGCAAGCTGATGTTTTTCTACATAGCAATGTCTAGATTGCCAGTATCTAGATCACTGTACCTCAGCACAAAATAAAAACAAGAAATCCAGAACATATTCCACCAAGGACTTCATCCTGAAGTGTACAGAGTATTTTGATCTTCACAGAGCAGCATCTATTCATGATAGCCACATACTTAAGTGACTCTCAGGTGGTGTTTTATTTGAATCACAGTGCAAAGCTAATGAGCAAGCTAAAAACAAACCTCAGAGAAACATGCCTGAACCAGGAGAGCCTTACATTTCTGAACAGGCCACCCCTCTGCTTCATTAGGAAGCAAGGATTTTGCTCTTCAATATTTCAGCTTCTCATGAGTCAAAGAAAAAAAGATAAAAGGCACTTCTTTTCTGATAAATTTAAACTTTTTAACTTTGCCTCCCTCCCCCTTAAGGCAACTCCAAGTATCTTCTGAATTCTTTGTATTGGTATTTTCAAACCAACAGACACTAGGTCCGTTATTAATAGTCAAGAAGTTCCAAAGAAATGGGTCTAAACTGAGTTCTACAGCATTGAGCAAGGTCAACAGTGTGATGAATACTGGAGTTTAATTAGTAAGATCACTGATCTACACTTTAATAATTCCATTACTAACTTTGGATTATTTGCTTCATGAACTACAAAACTCAATACAGTAAGATGAACACACTGCATGGAAACAATCATTGCAACATCTTATGCACCAGAGAAAGCAAAATATCCCTCATTTCTGTGTCTCAATTTTGAAGAGCTGCAAACAGCAACTGAGTAGCTAGATCATTAACAACTTGTTTTCTATGGATCAATGACTCAGTATTTTATACTGAGGTATGCATTACGCATGCTATTTTAGTGAACTATGGTGAAGTACATAAGCAAACTTTACTTCTAAGAGCTTAGTGAATTCAGTACTAATTCTCTTCAAGTATTTTTTTACAAAAGTATACAATGGCATATGAAAGCTCAATTGTAGCTCCAGTTCATTTGCCAATTGTACATTCCATTGTACTTCTCAACAATTAGATGTCTTGGCTTCTCTGCTATCTTATATGGGTAAAAAATGCTTTATCCAATAGCCAGACCGGACCACATTTTATCAGCAGCAGGACGACAGAAAAACACAAGCTCTAAAATAGGAGTCAATTCACCAAGAAAGGGAAAGGAAGTTCTATTTGCTATATCCACAAGTACTCAGTCATAGCAAGGAGAAAAAATATTAGCTGCTGAATTGTTGGGGTTTTTCTTTCTTTTAAACATTTGTCTGAAGCAATTTAGCAAAAGTAACTTGCATATGAGCAGTGCTCAAACCATGGGGAACCAGAAGAAACATTATGAATAAAAGTGGTCACAAAACAGCTGTGTCAGAACAATCAATGGAGTTAGTAACGGGTTTGATGGAAGAGCACCAGATGAGAAAGAACAAATACAGCAGACATTTTATAATCTGTCCAATAAAAATGCTATCTATTGTAACCATCACAACTGGAAGTGACCTTAGATGGGATATAAAGATCTCGTTTTGAGGATCTTAAGCAAGAATTAAAAATATGGTCACCCAGCTAAATGCAATCCAAGCCTCAACAGGTCGCAAGAACACTAGGCTAGTTGGCCAGCCAGCCAGGAGGCATGGCACACAGGAGCAGTGCTCTATGTGAAGAACAGGGACAAAAGAGTTAACCATTCCCTGAGCTGAGGAGGTCAGCTACTAGTATGTTAGGTCACTTCTTGCCACAGTTCCAGCACTCCTCACAGTTTCTCTTTTGCTATTAAGTACTTTTAATGAAATCACGATTAGTAAATAAAAAACAGAGCAAGACGGACAAGCCATGGTCTGACCTCCTGTCAAGTCTCCAGTTCCTTCTCCTGATGATTTGCTACTGCTGACATCCATCATCTAACCATATGTGTCCATTCCAACAAAGCAAAAGGTATGGCACATACTATGAAAAACTTCACAGGGAACTTTCTCAACCTAGTAATAAATGGCAGCAACTACCACTTAGTAGAATTGAATGTGCTACTTCCTAGAGACAAAGGTACTTGGCTTCCTAAAATAGTTACAGAGACTTTAGCTGGATGTTATAGAAGTGTGAAATTTAGTTGTATTATTCTGTTAAGAGTATTCCCTTCAAGGGTGGTATGTCAAAAGGTGCAATTGTCAAAGAGAGTATTTCACTGCTAACAGGACAATATTCACAATCGAAGATCTAACTACACAGACTGAACCATCCCCTTCAGTGGAACCTCACAGGTCCTGGTCAGGAAGGATCACCCTTCCTCTGAGTCTCAGTGATGAAGGCTCAAAACTCCAAAGATAGATGTCAAAACATACAGAGGTAGATTTCCTGCACAGATTTTCTAGCTCCTATGAAGTAAAATTCACCTATGTAAAACATTTGTTTTATTTCTTGCTCTGAAACCACCTAGCTAATCCTTTGAGATGCATTACTCAGTAGCTTTGGAAAATGAGTCCTCCTACAAAACAAGAAACAGCCTCCATTTGCAACAGATACTTGCTACGAAGCTAATAAAATAGGCTTCTCTCCTGTCTATTTCTTTAAAAAGCTATCAGATATCTCTCACCAGTATTACAGAAAGTTCCTAGGGCTCTCTAATTCTTTCTATCATCATTTAGTGATGAAAGCCAGTCGCTTTCCAGATTGATCAGGGTGTACCCACAGGTGTTTTCAAAACAGCAGTAGCATAACATGATCTCTTGGACTCTACATTTCCATACTAAATGCTTTAGAGAGAGAAGCTGGCACTTTATCTCTAAAACCCTTAAAGTTTATGCCATTATTGAACAGAATTTCTAGGACTTCCAGGAGGTAGATAATTTATATTGATACAAGAGACCCAAAGGTAATAACAATAATAATAATAGTAATTGTGTAGTTATTTTAATTATGAATTTTGCTTAATATACCCAAAATGAGATGATAAGGGTTCATAGACTTATTACTGTATGACAAACTTCAGCATCCCAGCAGAGAGCAGAACCCAGTATGCCCAGTTCATGTTACACCAGCTGAAGAGAATACACAAGTCTTGTTCCCGTTGTGGTGCAACATAGCACTGGGCCTTACTTCAAAAACAGCAGTAATGTCATTACAAAGACTGAACAGGAGTGTTCACTGACAGCTATATGATTAGTTCATCTGCACCAAGTTACAGGATCTCACACACAGGTGTTAGGGATTCTTTCTCCCACGTCAGCCCACCAGAGCCATCCTCTAGCTCTTACTTAAGTGTAAGAACAAGTTTTTACTTGTTATATATCATTAAGTCAACTCCCTTTTTAACATAATCAAATTCTTCATTTCTAGAATGAAGTTTGATCTCTTAGGCACCAAACTGATCTTTTGCCCCAGATTCATCAAGGCTGTCCTAGCTCAAATTAGGAGTACTAGTTGAAATGTGATTGGCCAACATACAGAAAGGATCAGGTCAGAGATGATATGGCCCTTGCTGATGCAGAAGTCAGAAGGCATTAAGAGAAAGATGAGAATTAAAGGTAGGGTAAAAATCTAAGTCCTTAAACAAAGTTCTCAATGGAAATTATTTTTATATGTCAATATGTCAGGTACATATCCCTACTGCTTCAAGTGTCTGTCCTATTTTTTAAAGATAAAATTTCTTACTGTATATTAGGTGACTGTCAGAGAAGAGTAAAACATCTCTACACATAATGCACTCTGGGATTAAGAGTTTCTTAGCCAATTTTACTTCCCTGTCACCAGTAGAGAACATCAGATATTTCAAACCAAAAAATTATGCTTTGAATCAGCTTAAGATACTAGGGTTAAGCAGATAAACCTGCACACTACATTCTCCACCTTCAATGAGAATGGTGGAAATAAGATAGGATACAAACAAGTAACTTGGACAGGATAAGCCTCATAGAATTTAAAAGCTACATCTACTAAATTATTTCTGTAATAGTTATAAATAAGAAAAAATTTAGAATGTCTTGGTGCTGTTCAAAATGGCAGAATTATCAGCAGATACCAAATGTTCAGAGATTACTGCTGGAAAGTTCTCTCAGCAAAACAGGNACTCCTCCTGCTCTCTTCTGAAGAATTATCTGACTGACATGCTTTCACGATAACTATTATTTCTCACTAGGGTTATATTTGTTTCTTATATATTTGTGTCTTTCTTGCTAACAATTACAACTAATTATCATTGTTATTGATTAGTTATACTGAAGTGGCAATCAGAAATCATGAAGCAGGCCCCTAGTAATCTAAGCATCCCAATTTGTTTTTTTAATTTATGTTCTGTTATTTGGTACTCATTTTTTAAAGTTTAAGCTTTATTTTTTTTTTCTCTTTTCATATTTCTTTTCTATATATTTATCAATCCAAGTCACACTGGGAATTTATATCATTAGTATGATGTCATGATATTAAAAAAGTAAACTATACTAAACTGAACTTGCTAAAGAGAGTATGTCTTGCTCACTGACAGTTAGACCCATTCAAAAAGGCCTCGTGCTCCGAAGATTCATGCATACACTGAATTTTGCTCAAAGGCCAAATTGGGCTAAATGTTTCCACAGAGATTTCTGACTGTCACAAGAAGTTTTCCTACAATGCAGAAATAACAGAAAAAATTCCTTGCAAGCCTATTCTGAGTAACAGCTGAGTAACAACCCTAGCAACCCCGAACCACTTATAGTAGATACATATTGAAGAGTGTTATCTTCCAGCAGCAGAGAGCTACAGGGGAACTGGCTCTCACCATGAAGATCCAGATTTCGGTTCTGTAGATCCTTAATGCTCACACATGCAGTGGCTTTGCAGATGTGGAGTGCTCTGTGCTGAACAGGGTAGTCTCCTTTGGAACAATGAGACCTTTTGGTGGTATCTGACAGCTAACCTAACCACAGGCCAACCATACAATAACTACATCCACTTTAACGACAGCAGCTACTATATTGCAAATGTTTATTTTTTTAAGACAACAACAAGCTACTATGACAAAAAACAGAGGAAAAGGCATTCAAAACTCCTGTGAGCCTATGGCTAAAAATGATACAGCCTCAGAAACTCCTGTTTTGTCTTCTTTAAAATCTACAGAATAAAGAGAAAATAAGTACAGGAATCTTAGCAGATAAAGAAGAGAGTGTTTAGTAAGACAATTTTTAAAAATTAAAAAAAAATATATATGCAGCTGGCAAGCAATAAAAATATTTTCCCATAATAACAAATCAGGGCTCTATAACAAAACAAGAAAGTCAATATAGAACAGCAAGTATACTTCTTAAAAATGTATCATTGTTTCTTATCTTCTGTGGGTTCCTGAGATTTTATTTTAAAACTTCGCTGCTTTCCCATCTTACTTACAACATTTAAGTTTTTAATTTATAGCAGTGCATACTCCTTACCAAATGTAAATCTTGATACTAACTAGAAATTACATACTGTCGGAGTAAAAATGTAATGAGCCCATTTCCGTATGATACGGGTCTGGGTAAAGGAGATGGGTATCTTCAGTATTTGCTTAAGAATTGACTTACAAATTGCAGACACATTCACATAGCAGTGTGAAAGAATAACACAAGAGAAGCATTACTTTATGAGAATTCCAGTTTGTCATCAGTGACTTGAGGAAAGACACTGTTCCATGCAAATCACATTTGATAAGAAAGCCTTTGCATTCAAGTTTTCAGATTAACCATTTAATCCCAGGCTCCGAGGCACAATACATTCTAGTGTGCACAAGCGACTGCTAATAACAGCATCATAAAACATCAGCACCCCTCCATAAGAAGAGAAAAATAACATTACATTGATCTAGAAAGATGCATCAGAATCTAATTATATAGATAAATACTGCACTTATGCAAAACATGCTAGTATATGAAAAGGAATAGTCTGATTTCATCAAGACATACCATACAAGAGGAATTAGAAGCAGTATGAAGCTTTATACGGTACTTGAGGGATGATGTAAGAGCTATTAGGTCAGCTGGTATCAGTTTTCCTATATGTGAAACACTCTTAAAAAATGAAACCAGCAAAACGAATTAATTTTTATCTAGTGACATATATGTGGTCCTTCTAAGACCAGGTTCATGAAGTATTTGACATGAAGTGCTGAGTCTTAAAGAGACCCTAGTGGTGAATAAAGATGCCTTAATTATGTTCAGATTTCAGTTAGCACACTGACTGCCAGCAGACTATTCCCAGCCTGGAGGTTTTGTGGGCCACCAAGAACTGTTATCTCTCTGCTTATAAAAACCAGTGCTCAGAATGTACAGCTCTACACACTGACTTTCTGCATCCCACTCTGACCACCATTCTGAGTTCTCTAAAACTATGGCTTCATTCTTTACAGAAAAAGAAGAAAGTGGAGATGGCGGGGNGGGGGGGGAGATATATTGCACTTCATACAGAATATCATCAGATAGCATTCACTTAATGTGAATTGAAAATGTTGTGGAGGAAGCAGCGGGTGGCACCTTCACTTTTGCCTTTCAACAGTCCACCAGAAAATGCTTTAGCTACTTGTAATTTCTTGCATTTATTTTGGCAATTTTTGACTCAAGCACTTTTTAGTATTCCCATGTTTGCCAGCTTTAAGAAATACTATCTCTCCTCCAGGATTGTGTGGAGTGATTGTTTAGCAAAAATTCTTAAAATACGATCACTTTACTGATGACACCACAACTCTGCACACTGAAAGCCACTCTATGCACAAGGCAGTACAAAAAGATTAAAATATATGACCTATTGGAAAAAAAGCCCCATACTTTGGAACAACCCCATATCTACACTGACATTTACTCATCTCCCACTACTGCTTTATTCAAACATTCTGGTTTGTACTTACAGAGTAGTTGGAACTACAGTGAGACGTATTTGGAACTACAGAGTAGCTGTAGTTGGAACTACAATGCAGTTACAAGATACTCTAACCTCATACAGGACTTTGAGACTACAAAATATATTGAATATAAATAGCAACATTTTAAAACACGTAAGTAACATGAACACTTAGAACACTAAGTAACATGAGTAACCTGTATGTCACCTCTATGTACAGTTGGCAGAATGCTGAACAACTTCCTACTGCTGTTAAAAAGACTTTTGAAGAGGAATGGAGGAAGGCTTTCCAGAACTGGATAGTTAATATTTTATTGTCCTCTCTAATCAGCACCACAACTGAGTAAGAGTAATTACTGCTCATTACTACATTCTGAGATCTCCTCCCAGAGGTAACTTGGGAGCATGGGGTTTGGCTGGGAAGGAGTTACAACAATAACTTAATCTTTCATACATTATTGATGAATCAGAGTAGCTAAATTTACCTTTTCTTTTTATTCAGCCAGAAAAATCAGAGAAGGAGGAAAAAAAGTTGTGAAAAACATGAAACATATAAACAGGAATAAACACAGGCAATCATGGAACACAAGTCTCATGGGCATACAAAGGAGTTCAAACAACTGTAAAAAGTTAAACAATTGAACTGAAAAAAATCTCTAAAATACTTTTTCAAAAATACTAACAGCAGCACTCACTGCTTGCTTTATTACCATGGATAGCTATTACATTAAAGTAACTTTACAAAAGCTTCTTCATTTATCCTAACCCACAGGCACATAAGAAGAAATAATCTTTGTCTTTGAAGGAGAAGCCTCACATTGTGGAAGCTACAAAAAGGTATGATTACAAAAGAGCTCATTTACTTTCTCATTGAGAAAACTACTGCACTGTTTATAATACAAGCACTAAAGGTATTTGCAGTGTGTTTCATGACAACACAATTATTTGGAGCACAGGAATATACAGATATATGTATACTTCAGGCAGAGGAAACATGCTTTCAATTATAAATATCTTTCTCTCACCTATTTACCCTTAAAAAAAGAACCTAAGAAGCAGAATTAAAATTATGCACTTTAAGTTTAGCTTTACCTGGGATTTGATCTAAATACCTAATACTGGCAGTCATCATAAATGCAGTAATTAGTACTTCAAAAAGTGCATGATGACCGATTCTTCTTTATAACTATATGCCCATTAAACGTCTTGCTTCATCAGAAATTGACTGTCAACATTCAAGACAAAACGTTATGATTTTCTTTACGTTATTGACCAGTTAAGATATCGGTCACGATTTAAGACGTATTTTTCTTTAGTCACTTAAAACCAACAACTACTCAGATCATCTTTCAGGTAGCTGGCAGCAAGTCTGTGCCCATCTAAACTTTTCAACAATAAAGTCAAAGTAGAACTGCAAGAAAAGACTTAAAGCCATGAACCAGCAACCAAGAAAAAAATTGATTAAGAATTCCCATGGAATCCATCCATAGTAAAGGTGCCTGAAAGGGTGTAGACAAGAAGCAGTTAGTAACCATTTGTGAAGTACTCTCAAGCACTGCTTCAGCTGAGATAGCAGCCCTCTGTGAAGTTCATGGCTTTAAAGAAAAAAAAAAAAAAAATTAACACACAAGTGTATTTTCAGATTTTTAAACTGCTCTCCCACATAGCCCAAAAGACAAACATTGTGCTTGTTCTGCAATACTATACACTAGGTTTTTGTGGACTACTCACGTAAGCTCATCAATGCAACCCTCAAACATCCATCTCCTGTCCACAGTTGTGTTTGATCTCTACCCCATCTAAATTAATTGAACTGTTGGAGCAGTTCTCTGAAATTTATACATTATTATTAAGCTTCCATTTTGAATACTAAAATAATAAAAGCAAAATCTTTTCATGAATATTCTGAATATATGAAGAATGCTGGGATGCTCCCACATAAGGTTCACAATGTCTAAATATTCATGCACTGTAATGACAACATTCCTGTGCTTCACTACTGCCTCCACACCCAAAAGAATTAAAATTAATTAAAATTTTGATATAAAACATGTGGTTAGCTCATGAAACACTAAGGCTTACCTGAACTTTACAGTGGCATGAAAACAATGTAGTGCTTCTGTGAGACCAGAAAAGCTGAATGTACTAAAGTTTTTATAACATTAACTCTACTAATAAAAATTAAAGTATGCACAAAAGCAAACTTTCTCCAATATGCCAAAATTAAAATTATTACAAACATTTTTGATTGGTTGAAACATCACTTAACCTCACATACAAATAAAAAAGTTCCAGGGTTTTCTCAAACTTCTCATTAAATGTATTTGAGAAACTTGTATAAACAAATATCTGTCTGGAAGATGATATTTCACTATTACACATAAAAAGTAAGGTCATACTGCAATTAGAATTTCAAGTAAGTAAATTTGGGCTCGTTAAGAAAGCCTTCTAAAGTAATTTTACAGCATGGTTTTCAAACATCTTTATTTGCAGACTTTATTTCAAAACTGTACCTTCATACAGAGAAGCCCAGCCTTTCTTATTTTAGCTCCATTTGTTAACTAAGCTGTTAATCCTGGAGAAATTTGCAGGTTCATGGTTCAGAAATACCTGTTCTACAACAGGTAGTTGTCAGGAACTAATCAAGTCATATGTTAACTTTCATCTTTTTTCCTTTTTCTTTTTTAAAGATGTCTTCCCTCACTGTGCAGATTTGGAGACTACTAGTCTAATTTGTGTGGCTGCATTTTATTCACTTGTATTTGGCCCTTTATACCTTTAGCTCAGAAGTTAACTCTCAAAAACATCCTCAACTGTAAGTACTTCATTATCCCAGCTATGATTTTTCCACCGTTCTCAGCATGCCTCATTAAAAAACCAATATGCCCAGTCTACCATCTATTTGAAATAAGCAATCTAAAATACGGAAAAGTCAAATTATAAATACTTCGGTTTTATTCCACCAACTGATTAACAACAATCATTATTAGGAATTAGTAAGTATGATATAGGCAGCAGTGGAAATGAAAACATTTCTGTAATTTACTTAAAATAGTTCAAAAGAAACTTCAGTCCTGAATAGCACATGCTTTATTCAAATTGTCCCAGCATGCTTTTTTTTTTTTTTTAAAGAAGTATCAGAACTTTGATTTTCAGTTTCACATGTACTGTACTTGGAATATTTTGGGGGTTTTGTGGTTTGTTTTTTAATGGAGGTGGTAGTAATGGTTGTTAAGGAAGAAAATAACTTTCAAGACAAGTTAAAACTGTATGGGAAAAGCATGTGTGCTTTGCCAGTCCCTGGTATTAGTGAGTGTCTCATTTCTGAAAGGATCATGAACAAAAGTATTTCATATTCTGTTTTGTTGCTGCCAACATATAAAACATTTAAAAAATCAACATGTTAAGCAGAAAGCCTGCTACACAAAGCTCTATGTACAGGACAGTATTTTCATAGTTCTTTTAAGTTGTAAAGCAAGATGAAAGAACTTCGTATGCTGCTGCAAGCGTATCATATATATTCCTCCCCACATGGAAACTTTAACGTGAGTACTGCTTTAATGCACAGATATGTTTTACCCCTTACCTGGATCTTCCTATGCACTAACCTTTAATGCTGCCCCACAGCAATGTTGGATTTCAGACCGTTTCCATACAATTAATTCACAATTAACACTTTAACGACAAAAGGTAAGAAAATGTGGTCTTGTTTATGGACACATCCCTCTAGAGGGATATAGCACAATTGCAGCCCTCATCTCCTAGAGGATCTCCTGGTTTTTAATTTACCACCTAACACTGTCACTGCAACCAGTGTGACACAAAATTCAGCACTGGATGGAACACACAAACCACAGACTGGAGGCCATGCCGCTGCCAAGCGCCACACTTAAACGTAGTCCAGGTGTTTGTGAGAAAATGTCGTTACAGCAGCGTGATGTGCATCTACACTCATGAAGACTGCTGTGCTCCCCTTCTCAGGGCAGGGTACACTTAGACTTGACATAAAGCTAGTGTAAGATTTCAAACTGAAGCTGCAATTGAAAGCTTTGTTTTCTATGCAGTTCACTTCAAAATAACTACTTCCTGAGGTCAATTTTTAAAATTCATTTTCCTAAAATTAAATACACTATGAAATATTGAAAGGCTATTAAGAAAAAAAACAGTCATGCATAAAAAAATGCAACATTTTCCCTAGTTCCCTAGCTCACTTGAAAACACAAAATCAACTAAGTAGGAATGCCGAATTTTGTCTCAAAAACACAAGTACAGCTGACAATTTTCTTCTGAATATTTCAACTCAATCATGTACTCATACAATAAAGGGGAAATTCGACACAAAGTCTACCCTACAGACCAGAATTTAACTAGATCACAAAACAGAAAAATCAGAAGTACTACATTTTTTCTGCCAGGTAAAGCAGCTTCCAGCAGGCTGCAACAAAGTTCTAAGACTTTCCTATTTACAAGCACAATGTGACAGAGCTATTAAGGTATTTTTAGCATTATAATGTAGTCTTTAAAAAAAAGCTGAAATGAGTCTCAGGGGATGTTATCAAACTGAATGTCACAAGGAACATGTGTAAATTGGAGGTTCTAAGAGGTTACTGAGAGTTTATTCCAGCTGACAACACAGAAAAAGTTAAAATTGAAAGTTTTTTATTTCTTTACCATGCAGCTTTCAAAAATTTGAGGAATGAAAAGCAAAAAAGTTAAAATGGTTTTTCAGAGTATTCATTTTAAAGCAAACCTACTTAAGGAACATACCCAAATTTCATTTCTTCTTACATCCCTCTGTGCCACTCTGTATCAATTAAAGAAAAGCCAAGGTGCTGGTGTGCTTTGTCAATTTGGTCATGGATCTCAACCTCAGACATAAACATCTAAGATTTATAGATTAAGATTATTTAAAGCATAAAAAAACATACCAAGTTTTAAAAAAATAATAATCAAATGAAGTACCTAAGGGATTTATATGAAAGTAGAATCTTGAATTTGCTGCTAGAGTACTCTTAGATCAAGTACTAACATTAGAGCTAGAGTGGCAAAAAGCCTAGAAACTTTAGGTTATACCCAGGCTCTGAAAAACAGCTATTTATGCCAATCCAAAGGAAGAAGGGGCCAGAAGCTATTCTAACTTGGGTAGGTAACCAGTTGAAACAGTTCCATATACCATCTCTGCAGACACAAGGTCAGTTTAAGGAGTTCTTATCCCCTACCTAAGTTATTAATTTCTATTTATGCCTACTCATATTGATCTGACTTCAGAACCAAACCCCGAAATACCACCACACATATCTGAAACTTTAAGCTGGAGATGAGAAAATGGAAAACTGTTGGTCAGGATTTGATCTCCAACCTAATTCATGTGGTTCTCCAACAATTTCCCAGGAAAACAAAACAGGATGACACTTCTGACAAACAAGTTTCTTTTACAGTACACGTGCACTGTAAAACAGATTTATTCCAGTGGAGAAGATCCCCCACAAGCAGAAATAGGATTTACCATACTAAAGACTACAGTTCTGTAGGATGAAGAAAGTCTTATTAATAAAATAAAGCTGCCAGAGCAGAAACAACAGTCCTCAAAAGCTGAAATTTGTTCTCCTCAACCCAGCAAAATAGCACGAGTTATGACCTTCAGCAATGAGATTACATGTATTACAAAGCTTAACACTGAAAGCAAGTCATACTACCTTTTTTTCCTGTTTTCTATTCAAGAAGTTACCCCCAAAAGTAACAACTTCCTTTGTTTCTTATTTATTGTAGGAAGAAAATGCTACATTTCCAGGACAGAAAGGAAACATGTCAGTATGATGAAGCATAAGAATAAAGCTTACAGAGAACTGCAGACCCTGTGCATTCACAAGGCTCCCAGCTGCACCGTCTGTCACTCCACAGGATCTCCCCACAGAAGCATCTTTGTAAGTCCAAGCTGCAAGTCCATCCAGCCCAGCATCCTATGTCAAACTGCAACTACCTGTGTGTGCTGTGATAAAACCACAGTACAAACTCTGAGCAACTCCTCCCACTAGATTCTTCCCCACTTTCACCAGCCAATACGTGGCTTCAGCAATGAATGAGAGGAGGATACCTCCACATGAATTTGTCTGATTTATTTTTTATCTGCTCTTTCATCTCTTGGTTTATATGTAGACTGCACTCTAGAAACTGAAGGCATGCCATGTGAAACGACCCAAGAGGTTTAAAAGATGCTGAGCTCACCTCAGAGAAAAAGTAAAAATTGTGTTCACTTACCACACCACAAAACTAAAAAAAACCCTAGTTGAAAATAACTGCAGTACAAAAAATCGTTAAGATACATGCTAGAGGTAAATGCCCATTGTTTATTTGAATATATATGCCATGTTTGTGTATAAATGTAGGTCAGGGAACAAACCCCCACTGTTATAAATCAGAAAGACTGTAGGCTGGGGAATACAGTAACTTAAGAAAATTACCACAAAGACACACACATGCCTTGAACTTCCTGCTTCTTCTAAAACCCTCATGCAAGTATTAAAAGAGTTGTAACCATCAAAACTACTCCTGCAGGCAAGTCAAAAGAGAGGAGAGTGCTCTGCTGTCCTCCTAAGGTATTGAGAAAACACACTCATCCACAGGTACAGGCTTTGCTTTCCTTATTTTTGCTTCGACTAAGTTTCTCTTGAAAAGGTCTTTGACTTCTCTAGGTAGATTCATGCCATACTATCATGGCATTATTACACAAGAAACCTGCAAGAAATTCCACTGTTTCAATGTACAGAAAATATTAAACCAGAAATGCCATTATATGTTATTGAATTTAAACTACACTAAGAATTATCCAATGAATTATTCAATGAGTAAGTCCCACTCAAATCAAACTGGCAGAGAGAAAAACCCAAGTGACCTACTTGACCTTTTGGGGATGGAAAAAAGGAGAAACTGTAGAACTACAGTTTATGTTAAAATTCTAAAGAAAGCTGTCTGTGCCACCAGACATTCAGCACACACATCTGTCAGTGTTATCATGTATATACAACTCAGAAGAGAAGAAAGGCAAGTTCCACTTTATGAAGGTTTTCCCTTGGGCAACTATACTAGCAAAAAAAATCGTAAAAATAAGGTCCATTTGCACCACGGCATGTTAGAAAATTATTTCTAATTTATATAAGAAAAAATCAGAAGATGATTATAAAAACTATGAAAAGAACAACAAAAACCCAAAACAAAATCAAACAAACAAACAAAGCCACCACCACCACCAAAACCAAAACAAAACCCAAATGAAAACCCCACCAAAAAACAAAACAAGTGTCCAGTTAGCTTCCTCCCAAACAGTAAAGTTAAAACAGAAACATTTTGTGGCCTGGAACATGTTCCTTGGAATCTCAGTAGCTCTTCCTGCTGTAGGCATTGAAGTTTCTGACAAAGAGTAAGAAGTCTGTCATTTCCTGCTTCGCAAAATTGTCAAAAAGACTGTTACTTTTTTATCATTTAACAAGCAGACAGGAACAAATTACTGTACTCAGATGGTGCTAGTGTTTTATTATCACACTGGAAATGGAACCTCAGCTATGAAGGGAAGCTGGTAGGAAAATTGAAGATAAACAAAACCAAAAAACCACCTCAGATTTCTGAAGGAATCTACAATAAAAAGGCAGTCTCTTCCCAAAGCCTAGAGAAACCATGACCAGACACTGATCAAGAAAGAAGCATTCTCATAATCTCTCAAACAGAAAATTCAATACACACATTTAAGTGGTATTTGTCATAACAAAGAAAGCATTAAGACAATTACTAATTAAAGTTTAAGAAAGCTCCGTAAGGACTCCTTCTCTTGCAAAGAAAGGGAATAAAAAAGCATTTTGCCAAAGGCAGCTGCATGCTTTCGGTTCCTCTTATCTGACTAAGAAAAAGCCCTTCTCTCTTCTTGCATTTCAGCTTGCAAAAAATTCTATGAAAAACAGTTATTGATAGGCAGATATCTGAAAAACAGAAGTTAATTTCAAGCACTGTTAAAATATCTGAGCAAGTTTTACAAAGCAATTTGAGTATTATATTAAAAAAACTAAAATGGCCAGACAAAGTAAAACTGCAGCAGTTTGTTTCAAAAACTAGAAGAGGGAAATGTGTGTGTGTGACTTCGTCTTACATGACTTTTGCACTGAATTGTTCCAAATAGCAGTTTACCAGTTGACTTGAAGGATGTCATAATTAAATAAACTTGAAAGGTATGATCAGCACAGAACTGAATTTTACTATACGACGTCACAGTTCAGCTTCTCCTTAGATGGCTTGTTTAAGTAATAAGCAATTTACTATAACAGAGATGTTAAGAACACAACAGGAAGTGTTTCACTGGAGATGAGGACTTTGTTTTCTTGCACTTCAGAACACACTCGCTGTTTTCTTGCACTGCAGAACACACTCGCTGTTCTCTGTGTTACCTCTTGATTTTGCATCAAGTCAAACGCAAACGCACCATCTGCTAAAAGATTCAGCTGCATGAGGTAAGCTAAAAATAGTGCAAAGTACTTGTTACCTGTAATTCATCACAGAAAACTTTTATACCAGTAATTTTAAAGATTCATCTAGGAGAAAAAACACCCCTTAGATCTGCCTTCTTTTTTTAGGGAAAGCTGCTTTCCAGTTCACAAAATGCAAATATTGATCCTATACAGTTATTATCTTTACAGCAAAAGAAAACTTGTGTCATTCACATGTAATACATTTAGTTGAAAGTGGTATAGTAAAGAAAATCTGGTCTAATTTAGGACATGTTACTATGTAACTAGCAGCTAGATGTTCGATTTACAACTTATTTCTAGTTTCACTGTGCATTAGAAAGTAAGCTACTTATCCATATCTGATGGATATCTTTCATCCATAGCAGAGCATATCACACTCTCTTCTCAGTCCAGGACCCAATAAGCGAAGAGAGGTGTTCACACTTATGTAACAGCACCAATTTAAAAGCAATGTTCTTACTAAGAAGAAAAAAGATCATGAAATCTAGCCCATGAATGGAAGTGCTGTCAAAAAAATTATGATCAATGTGGGAAGCAAGTTATCTGAACTTCTTAATGTAATTTTATTCAATCAACATATCAATCATTTTTCTCCCTTATGAAGGGCAGTAAAATACACATGTATAAGAAAAATAAGCGAAAATGTCTATGTCTAATTTAAAATACGAATGCACATGTGCCACTAGCATCTGAGGGGTGATGCAGGGGGGGTGGAGAAGAAAATGTTATCTTTGTCTGAATTTTTTTCTCATTCCACATGTTCACCAATCATTTATTACAATTTTAAGTAAATTTTGATATTCTAATGTATACTCCCTCACTGCTTGATTTGATTATTAAAATCACAATTTCTAGTGTGAAATATTGCTAAGTTGTCATAAGATCAAAATACATTAGAGCTACTCTGGTATTAATGTTGGGATTTAAGTATGTGTGTACTTCCGAGGATCTCCTTGGTAATAGACACTATTAAAGAGAATTCAATATATTTAATTAAGTTTTAATCTGAAACATAGGTGTAATTAGGAAAGATTATGCACTTAATTTTAAATCTTATGTTCAAAAGTTATCTATACAATTTTGCACCTACAAGAACATCTTTATTTAAACTATCAAAGCACGAGTGTCTGAGCTTTCAGGTAAGAAGCCAGAATCATAAGCCCACCTCCCAAAATCTAGTACAGAACCTAACTACAGAAATATTTTGTCCCTCCTTTTCTCCCTACTGTTTAGTGCAGTGAAGAAAAACAAACAGAAAACACCCGAGACACCAACAAAGGCAAACACAGAAGAAGAGGCCACAAATGATAACGAAGAGGTCCAGAGTTTCAGTAAAGCCAAGCCCCAACTCTTTTCCTTTCCACATCCCTCTGGCAGACACAAATCTTTACCAAGACAGACCACAATTTTTAAGGCTGTCTGAGAAACCATCTTGTCTTACAAAAGGTCCAGCAGATTGATGGTTTGCAAGTGTTGTCATTTCACTTCACAAATAACCTAAAAGTTCCAAGCCTAGTAACTTCACAGCACTTAATTCACTGAGACACTCTTTCTGCATTAATAGTTTTAACAGGAATTTCTGAAACTAATGCATATCAGTGAGTTTTTACTTCAATTCATTACCAGTTTCTCATGAAATCTCGTCTAGATTTGACCACCACAATACTCTAAAATTAGAAAGGCAGTAAGTGAATTCTGTGCTTTCAAGGGTGTTTTAATCTGGTTTCCAGAGCTTTTCCACTTCATTTTATTTCAGGGTTCTAAGGGAAGGTTAAACTAACATTGACTGAATTTTCTATTTCTGTTTAAAAACCATCTCACGCAACAACAAATCCTGGTCCATTAGAAAAAAAAAACAACAAAACAAAACACCAAAACTTATTAGCTCAAATTGGTGGATGAAAGCCAGTTATCATCACAGACTTTTAACCAAAAGCACCTCAAGCAAGATATGTATTTTGAGAAAAGCAAATTTTCTGCATTATTCTTGGAAGATTCTTAACTACTTCCAACTTCAAAGTAATTATGTAAATAACATTTAATAATGTGTACTCATTTCTTAACAAGTCAGAATAAACCACATCACTTGGAGAAACTGGCTGATAAATGCAGTGTTCTGGTGCTTTGTTCCCACTGTTCAGCTTTGAAAAAAAAAGGGCACTACATTTCTAAAAATGAGTAAGACTACTAGTGACTATTTTCCTGTATTGTTCCCTTCCCTTCCCTGCCTTCACACTAAAATAGTTTTCCAATTCGTATCAAAGTATCCAAGGAGCAGTTTTCATTTTATAAAAAATGTAGAGCCTCCCAAAGCCGTTTCCAAATTTAGGCTTCACATTTAAGTAACTAAATCCGTATTTCAGTTGTATTCAAAACCAACCTTCACTTTCAGCATAAGCAACTTTAGTTAAAGACAGCGAGTAAAGAGAAAAGAACAGAAGAGGCATTTCTTTCCAGAGAACTCATAAATCAAATACCAAAATGAGAAATTCAGAACTATTTAAAAATCTAACTAAAAATAAAAATTAATTAAAAAAAAAAAATTGAGTAACTAAAATGAGGTTTCTTTTCTGTATGAATATTTATACAGAA
>VXBC01011528.1:151743-176754 GCA_013399945.1 Ploceus nigricollis
GAGCCCAGCCCAGCCCGGCAGCCGGTGGAGGCGCCAAGAGGGGAGCGCGGCCCCGCCCCCACGCGGCCCTCCCCAAGTGCGGGAGAGCGGCGGAGGCTCTGGTGGCCCCGGGGCTGGGTACGGCCGACCGGGCGGGCTGGGCTCCCCCGTGCGAGGCGCGGAGAAGCCTTTCCCGGATCTCGGAGCTCTCCCAGCTCGCACCCCCGTAATGTGAGCCTCTCCTCTCCCCAGCATTTCCCTGGCAGCCGGCGAGGGGCCAGGAGGAGTGCCACGCGGGAGGTGCCTCGCTGCGTGCGGCCGAGGAATCGCCTCTCCAATGTGCCTCATCTCACCTGGTCGTCCCTCTCTGGAGTCAGTAGGAAATTAAATGCACATCCTCGCTCGTAGCCACCGCACGTCCTACTCCGGGCTGCCCTCAGTTGGCCGGCGCCTCTCCCGCCGTCCTCAGGTACTTCTCCATGTCTGCAAACGACGGAGAAGCGTTAATGTCTCGTCGGAGCACACCCGTCTCCATGTGTGCGCAGGAATGCACATGTAGATGAGGTTATACCCTGCCACGCGCACCTACCGCTGCGGCTGCTTCCCGAGAGACTGCGAGAGAGAAGAAAGGCAGGAGACATCACATGACCAGAACCTTGGGGAGGTTCAAGTAAATTTTCTACTTGTCGGGATTTTCACTCGACCACATTGGGGTGGTTTTGCTTTTTGATCTGCGATGAGAAAAGGAAAACTGAATATTGCTATGCATACAAGGTTTTTTCCGGGATGGTGTGGATTTTAGATAAAGTAGAGGTCACACATTTCAAAGCACTTAAGCTGAATATTTTGGGCTTATTTCTCAGAATTTGGTGGGTATCCAAGTGTAACATTAACTAAGCATCTCAGTAATGATTATTAGTATGGTCATTTTGCTGGGATCAATGATTTGATCTGAAGCACTAGCTGAGTGAGAATTACCTTCTAACAGAAGCAGATTCTTTCTTGCCTTACATATAAGATCAGAGGCTGACCTAAATGTAGGGGCTTTGCTGGAGGATATGATGAGCAGTTAGGAAGAGGTTTTTCCCTCTAGACAAAAGCCTGAGGACACTCTTTGTACTCTCTACACTTGCAGAATAACATCAGTAGGCCAGGCCTTGAGGTCACACTGAGTGAATTATCTAGGTGGTCTGTCAAGATGCTACACTACAACCGTCCTTATGCAAGGTTTTCAGAGAAGGATGCTGTGAGAAGGTCAGTTGCATTCGTTGTCATTTTGCAGGTATGGTTTCTTTGGGATAAGCAGACCATCATCTAATATTCTCTTGTAATGTACAACTCAGAGATGTAAATTAATTCTGAGTTTCATAAAGGTAGCATTTGACACTTACTTGAAGCCTGTGCTGTAAATTAGAGACAGTTTTCTGGAAGATTCCTAGCCCAAGACATATTGACAAAGTGAGAATGTTACTCATGGGAATAAGATAAAAAAGTATCCACTTTGTAGACACAGCATGAAATTAGTTGCATGCAAATCAGTGCACTATTATATCTTTTCAAATATTCCTCTCTGCCATAAAATCACATTTACAGAAAAGAAAGAAAATAACCACACAAACCCCTATGCTTTTAAAGACATCTAAACAGAACAAGAAGATGACTTTAGGTATTTTATAAATGCTCCTAAAATGGAAGAGGAATATCCTTTTGAATAGCAATTGGTCGGAATAGAATACAGAGAAGAAGCATATCTTCAATAAAATTAAATCTAGGAGGTAAGGGTGTATACAATGTGTATGACAGTTCTAGAGGACAGCTCTGTCAGGGTGTCAAGACTCCAACAAGGGAGAAGGAAACAGGAAATTCAAAGAAAATGTCAGAGTGACAGTGGGGTACTGAGGAATGTGCATGTACACTGAGGTGAAATGTTTTCTGGAAAGCAGCTAAGAACAGGGCAAAATATGAAATACAGGGACAGTGGGAGGCACCACTGTAAGAAACAGCTAAAAGGAGACAGGTGCTGTCACCACCCCTGTTAAGGCATTACTTTGCCTTTTGGGTAAGGCCAGTGCTGTCAAGGTTTTGCGTTACTTTTGGATGAGTTGCAAAGTGGAAAACCCTTAATATTCTGTCATTAAAAAATGCATGGCATGCCTTATTAATGGTTGTTTATGCTTTGACTACTGGCTGAATTTCAATTCTAATAAATTACATTCTGCCTATAATCCTTATGTTCACTTAATTTTTTTCAAATGTGTGTTTCTCCACAGTGCCTTGACCAGAGAAGGAAGCACAGTGGATAACAAAACCCACCTTCCATTCCTCACTCTAGAACACTACATAGTGCACTGCTGACATGCAACACAGATTTATGCACAATATAAAGGATCTACCACTTTGAAATCAGAAATTGAACATGCTGATTGACATCTGTGTTTCCTCATTTGCTCTTGAAAATTTTTTTGCACTTAAATAAACGAGTTGACTGGATTGAAAAAAAAGTACAAAATTTACTGAAGAGCTCTGAAAGATACTCAGTTACCTCTTGCACACATTATTTCTGAGTGTATCTAAAACACAGCTCTAGAAGGTAACCTGAGACTTTTAGCAGTTTTTAGTCACAAGTAACGGCACCCAGGGTTTGTTATGAAACAGAGGCCTTTGGCCTCAAATTAGCATCGTGCAATATTTGGAACATCTACTGTTGTACACAAAGAAACTTCTGTTTGGGAACACGCTAAGATTTTGCAAGCCAAGGAGTTTCCTTGTTGCACAAAACTTGTAACAGTGTAATGAATAATCAACAATTTTCAACATGCTGGAGATAGAAATCTGCTGTGCCCCTGAATACATAACCTAGGCATCATCATGCACAAACAGAATAAATATGGGAGATAATACAGTCCATAGTTTCTGGTCTTGACTAAACATGCAAAAAGTGCTCTAATACTGTATACAAACTGGATTCTCCCTGTCTTGTTAGTCTGTGTAGAAAGACTTAGCCCCACCTTGATCTTCTCTTCATTCTTTCCGTTGTGAGAAAGGGAAAACAAACCTGCTCCTAAGCCAAAATCCTTTCCTGTTTACTCCTCTGTGTAATGGAAAATTCAAGCAACTAAATATGAACCAGTCTGAGGACCTTTTCATGCTACTTTCCTCGGTCCTACTGAACTCTGCTGGCATCACTGTTTTCTGTAGAAATGCTTTGCCATCTTGCTGATGCACCATTCTTACTTTATAGCATAACAGGTGTACCTTTCAGAAGAAATTTCCTTCAGAAAAGCAGGATCCTGTACCACTTTTCAGGAGAGAGAATGTCAAGTAAAACTGGAATCTGCTACAGAAAATTATAGGGGTTTTGCTCACACACTGGGAATGCTATTTATAAATTTCTTTCCTTAATGTTTTACTTATGCTTTTCATTATTATTTTAATTGAAATAATTGAAATTTAATGGAAAACACGTTTAAACATTTTTCCCCCGCACATTTCAGTCCACATGGAACTGAACTTTTGTTAAAAATGTTTTTTGGATCTGTGAAACTGAGGATGCTGTTTTGACCTAGGTTTCACACACATAGTATAAGGAAAGAGCTGTACTTAAATCTCCTTGTTCTGCCAAAGCATGTAATAACAGTTCCCTGATTATTTTTAAGAAAAAATGGTGATGATGCTACTTACAACACTCCTGCATTGTCTAGTCACACTCCTTACACTTAACAATTTTTTTTGCTGTAGCATCTGTTAATGAACTGGTGAACCTTTTGGTCTATCCACCATATGATCCAAAGCAAAAAGGTGATCTCTTTCCAAAGAGTTTGCAATTTAAGTATGAAAGACAAACAGGCAACAGAGCAATCAGCAAGCTAGAGTGTAGTCCTTGTACAATATATCTGCTGCCTTGATTTTTTTTATCACTAGTTTGTACATCTTGCACTAACTACTGAAATCAGTTCAATTTTTGACCTCAGATAGTCTTTAGAATATTGATAGCTTGATGTCTAACTTGGATATTCTTCTTGGCTGTACTACAAAGGATTTTTCTGGCCTTGAATAAGTCATGATCTTGTCATGCTTCAATTTTTCCCAGCTGTAACTGTGTAACAAATATATTTACCTACCTAAGGCATGACACAAGGCTGAGGGATATAATATTATTGATTTTCAAGATGAACCCTTGCTCAAAAGAAATGTATTAATGAACTGACCAAAACCTGTTAAACCTCTTCCCATACATCACTTGCAAAAATCTACCAAAATAATTGCAGCCATAAGCTCTTTTTCTTATACTCTTCCAGACTAGTAAATTGACAGCATAGTTCTCACCTGGATCAACAATTCCATCTATTGCAAGTACCACTATCTGTTCTCTCTCTGGGGGAAAGCAACTCTACCATTTCAGACACAGCAAAACAGTGATAGCTCAATTTTCCTTCACCCTGCTGCTACCAGTGTTAAATCTCTTTCAGCCTAGATGTTTGTTATTCCTTCTGTTCTATGAGTCAAAGACACAAATAGAAGCACAGCTTTTAATAAATTGTGGCAGCTTTTTTCCTGGAAGCTACAGATTTTCAAATTACCAAGAAACAGATGCAAGAATTTCACTTTTATTTTTGTCTCAACAGGATGGAAGAAGGACCACTTCCTCACTCCCACTGAAGAGGACCCTACAGTTATTCTTTTCCTCTGCCTGCTGCTTATCACCCTTGCTCTGCCAGCAGCAGAATCACACAGTGATTCTGCAGTTACTAGAGGACAGTAACTTGAAAACAGCATAAACATTCAACCACCAGCAAACATTAAAAGCCTTGTTGGTATATCTCAGCATGCTGTGGGCTGTAAAATAACAGTCTTGTGTGATTGATATATCCAGCACATACCACACAATCCTTTTGAGCATCCTGTCAAAGAAGAGCAGACAAGAGTGACACAATTTGACAGAGACCTCTGGATAAGTGCCTCCCTGAATAATTGCCAGACGACAAGGAACTGGCAGGAACACTCTTCACAGAGAAGCCTGCTTGTTTTCTCCAGAGCCAGTGCATATCTGAATAATCATTTCTGGGTGCAGTAATGGCATCCAGCCTGACACATTCTCTCCCTCCTTTTCATTTCTGTTCATTCCACCCTGGCCCACCAGCCATAATGTCTGTATGCTTCCAATCATGATGGCTAGCAGTGATGACAGTGCTGCTCCTCTTCCTAAATCCAGCAGGTAGACCTGCCTCACAGCTGTTGGAGGAAATAAAACTCAGCAGCAACATCCATGCCTGGCTCATCATATGACCCCTTTATGCCAAGCCTGCCAATTTTCTGGCACCATGGTAGGAGTAAATCAAACAGCTATTGGCTGTAACAATGGCAGGGAATTCACAGATCTTAAAAATCATTCTGGGATTCTTTATGTCCAAACAGTCAGATCTTTACCATCACCACCTCTTTAGAAAAGGCTGCATGGCTTTTTACTTTTAAATCTCTATTATTCCCTCCAGCAATGTAGTTGGCACAACATTGCTTTATTGCTTGTGTGCCAGTCGCAGTCCCTGAGAACAGTGTTTCCAAAGCCATTTAATCATAGTGTCCAAAGCTATCATCTAAACTAAACATCTTTGAAAACCATAAGATCTGGACATCAGTAGTAGGCATTTCCCTATCTAATGACAAAGTGTTTTGAACACGGTGTTCCTTCAACGTCTTCTGTGCATAAATAAGTAGGAGTCCGGGAGTCATAAAAAAGTTTCCCATGTGATTTCTGGAAAGAGAAAATTGCACTGGAGATTTCTGAGGAAAGCAACATTTCAGTTCTAGTATTTGATTGGTATTAAAATCAATCATCTTATCTTTGTAATTCATGAAAAGCTGTCTCCAAAAGAAATATAAAGAAATAAAATATATTTTTGCAAAACAAATTTCTGACCTTTCTTGTGTTCTACTTTACTGATAAGATATTTAAAAAAATATTCTATCTATTCCACAATATAAGCATACCTGTTGAATTTGATTGCTCTTCTTGAGGTTTGTAATTTAGAGAGCTCTAGCTGTTCTACATCATAGCTTCCTTTCCTACACCCAATTAATTTGTAATTTTTATGATGTCTGTATACTAATCCTATCAATAAATCATGATGAGAAAAATCCTTTATTTTCTGCATGCTTATCATCCTTTTGTTAGGTACTAAGATCACTGAAAATTTCTGTTGCATTAGTTGGTGGTCTTTGACATTTGCAAAGTTATTTTTCATATAATATAAATACATGCAAATACATATAAATATATGTGTTACATATATATGCTGTTTCTTTAGTGGATTTGTATTAGATTTTGTGGTTTTGCAATTTTCATTTTGATAATTTCATCTCACTGATGTAACCTAAAAATATTATCAGTGTATGAAGCTGAGCTGATTTCAAATGCTCTACATGTCTTTCTCATTGCACTATGAAAGGCTTTGAGAAGCAAGGAATGACCTTGACAGAATATTTTGTGTGGATTTGGGAGGGGACATTACTCTAATGCTTGCCAAGGTAGGACACACAATTTATTTTGACTGATTGCCTATCTTCCTTGTTCTTTGTGGTTCAAGCCAAAACTTTACAGATTTTGAATAAAGGTTTGCAAGTCTCCAAAGCATAACTGACGACTTAGAGTTGAAGGTGTTATCCATGCAAACCACTTCCAGTTAGTTGTGTAACTGCTTTTCAAGGATGGTGCCTTAATCAAGTTTTCTGTGCATGACACTAACAGTGCAAGCTGATCAGTTAAAAAACAAATGTCACCATTTTCTCTTGAACTTCATTAACAAAGGAACAGTACTGAGATGCTGCATTTAGTTTCATTCCTCTACACACAAGATTTGGAAACTGATTTTGCTTACAAATATTCACCGGTTTCATTATATTCATTTCTTTAGGTGGTTTCTAACTTATTAATTATAAGCTGCATGAACAGTCTCCCCTTTAATTTCTATCCACGATAAGAATGTGTATTAACACATTTCCATATTAGTCATGGAAGTCTTGAGATTATAAGTATTTGTTTGCTCTGCTTAACCAGAACAAAGGATCCTTCACAGGGTGGTAACATACCTTTCAGTCTATAGTAAGAACTACTGCAGCCACTTTCTAATAACTTCTTTCAGCCTCTAGTGAAATATGCTCATGTATATATGAAGTATGGAGAGATAAAATAAAACGTAGACTGATGATCCTAAATAAAGAAAATTATACTCCCCCTTATTTTTGAGTTCCTAAACTCAGAACTTTCTGAGTTTTTCTCAAATTTCTTTGTATATTCTAACTCCTCATGTTTACTAGGAATTGTGACAACCTAGATTCCTTCTTTTTCACAAAGAACTCAGATTTATTTGGATTTACTTCAGTAGAAACACTTGCACATTATTTCAGCAACAAAATAGCATTTTAAATATGAGGAAAGCCTAGCTTTCGAAATCCATTAATCTGCAGGTGTAAACTCAATAAACCTTAAGAAAAAGTACCTTTCTCTTCATACATGAAAGCACCCTTCTAGTTCAGGTCAATTCTTTATTCTCTTATCCTGCCAACTAAATTTTAATAGAGGGGATTGCCATTTGCTGCATCTTTAAGCCGTACATAGCTATCTTTTTTTTTTTCTGATTACAGTCCCTTTCTTTTCCAAATTTCTGAAAATCCCCTCAGATTCTTAAGACTCAAATTTGCATTGTGGGAATCTTCAGTTTCAACACAATGGTTCAATATGATATATAGTTCTGTGGAACACTATACATGTCCACCAGAAGCTGCTCTTTGAAGGATTTGGGGTAGTATATACACTACTCCATGAGTGTCTAGGTATCAAAGAACAACACAGCTCATCTTTTTACCATATTAAGTTATTTCTTCTTCTTCTTTTTTCTATATATTACTTCTTCACTGTTTGAAGAAAGATGAAGAGCGTCTGAAAAGTATCACCAGAGAGTTATGAAAGAAGAATATGGCCAATTGGAAAAGCCTGCAGAAAGTTTACAAAAATCCTATTTTTTAAATGCAGAATTTCCCCTAATAGAAATGGTGTAAAACAACTTCTTTATATCTGAAATAAAACAGGACTATTTCTCTAACTCATGCGAACATGTATATTAATCAGTCAATAAATACAAAATTCTTCATATGTAATCTTTCCTCCTTAGTATTGTCTTTAGTTCTTATTTTTCATTCTAAAACTATCATTAATGACAGCATTAAAGAGGTATGTATGAGAAACTCCTGACTTTTCCATCCTTCCCTCTTTTTTAAAGTATTGAAAGTAGATAAGTTAAATTCAAATGCATTTTGATGATGTCAAGAAAGCCAAAGTCACAAAGAGAAAATGTTTCTATTTCCCCTGCTCTCAACAAAGCATGAGATAAACTGTTACTTTTTGGAATAACAATGATTCATATCTGAAACTTAGACTAGCTTTATAAACATGTCAAACAATCTGTTTAAAACCACAACCATAGTATATTTGGTGCAGATACATATTACAGAAACATGTGAAGGTGTTTGTTTTGGTACATGGAAAGGCATTCCAGCCATCTTATTTTAGTAATTGTACCACACCAAAGACAACAAAAGCTGTCCTGAGATTGAAGTGTATGATGCTTTCAAAGCATGTTCGTTGTGAATATTCAGAAGGTCAGAGGTCTGAATTCCACTGATGTCTCGCATTCTAGTCTTGTTGCAGAAGATGGGAAAGTATGAATGAAAATGTTGCTAGTAAGCCTAAGCTTACCATATGATTTTGTGAGTATTTTGGCATTCATTGGTCTAGAAGAGGATATACAGAGGCTCAAGAATTAAAGAGGCAAAATCTGTCAACTTCCCCTTTGCAATCTTAGCTAAGCTTTTGCAGAGCGTCAGTCATGGCCCTGATGGTTAAACTCCAGGGATGGGGAAAGGATTCTGCTGCCATTTCTGCTCCCTGCAGTCCTGGTCCCTCGGCCCAGTGAAGGCATCTGTGTCCTCACTTTCCCAAAGCCCAGCTTTAACGATATTTATGATAATTATGTTATCCCTATGAGAAATTCAGTTTCAGAAGAACTTCTTAAAAAATGAAAGGTACTTCTGATAAATCAAAATTCTGTGTTATTGTCTTTGAAAGGTGTGTGGTATATTAATAGTGCTATGAAGATCTCCTTAAACACAGTATTCTTTTAGGTATTAGGTAGGAGTATTAGGCGAACTCTTTAGGTGGCTCTATACTTTTAACAGTGTAATTCTCGAATATCTGTGCTGTATTTGTATAACAACCACTCCTAAAGCACAGACAAATGAAATCACTCAGAAAAGTGCTATCACTTAGAAAAATCATGGCCTAAGCTGGAAATTATATCAGATGAGACCATCTGCTCTGGACACTAGGCATAGGCCCATTTCCTTATGAAATGATAAAAGGGCTTCCATGTCATATCTTAACCTTTCTCTTTGCCCCAGCAAGTAATGTTTTGAAGAGAGAGATCTTGTGTTCGGTGTTTCTTAGTGTAAATGTCATTGACTACAGTTAAGATACTGTTTCTTTTAGATTCAGGCATCAAGGAATGCTTATCAACTCAACTAAAGCAGAATGTTTAATTCTCTTTGCTGCAAACACATGTACTTATCCCACAAATTAATAGAAAGTAATCTAGGATTGAACTAATTCATCTAGGTCATTACATTCCATGGTACTTATTCTATCTTCCAGTTATAACAAAAAAACCCACATGAATATTTTTAAGCTCTAATAATTTTTTTGATAATATGAGTCAGACATGGGGATTGTGATGGCATTATAGCAAATAATACAGCTCCTCTGCACTTAATGAATGTGCACAAAAGCTACAGCTCCTATCACAAGACACCTTGGGCAATGAATACTGTTCAATTTTAACTAGTTCTGGGTAGCAGAAACTATGACAAGGGACTCAGAAGTCTGCAGAATAAAGAGGCTGCACTGGTCACACCCTCCTCTTTGCCTGCACTGGGCTCAGCAAAAAGCAAACTAAGCTGGCCAAGAATAAGTTGATTCAGCATGCTTTGCTGAAAAGGCTCTTAAGCTGTTCTAGACAAAACTATGAGGAAGGATGACAGCGACAACATGATCTATCCTTCAGGCTAAGTCTCCCCCTCTACCCACTGCCAGGTTTTGAACTGCTGCCAAAATGAATCATCTTTACTTTAAAATACACTAGGAAGTTCATGTCTGGCACAGGTTGTTCCTCAGTTCTTTTTAGTTGTCTTCCATGCCTGCACAATCTACTAAAAGTTTCAAATGTAGTTTATATTGCACACACAATAATGTGTGGTTTAGCTTCAGGTAAAAAGGCTGGACCTTGTTTGCTGTTATTTGCATGTTCATTTGTACAGTGTGATCGGAAGCTAAAACAGGAAGAGGTGAAAGCTAATGAGAACTGATTGAGACTGAAGTGCTTGCTTCAGAAAATTTTACCCTACACTGCTTGACTTACAAAGGCCTTCCCTTTCCCCTGTACTTATTGCTTCAGGCTTTTTCTTTGGTCTTGTTTGTACCACAGAAGTTGCAATGATTTAACTGAATCAGTTTCTTAAGGAACATAGTTCAATCAGAGTAATCTGCTTGTATGAAGATTTTAAGCCCTCTTGAGTAATTTCCAGAGATAAGACCTTTTATTTAGTATCAGCAAATCTTTCAATTAGTTTTTTTCATCAATAGACCTCAAAGCACTTTATAAAGTAGGTTACTGCCATTTGCTCTGTTTTGCAGATCAAGAACATATGAAATTATTTGCTTCCTGTGTGCAAGTAGAAAGCTGGGAATAAAAACCTCTGTCTGTCCAATTCAGTGTTTCAGCCACAAAACCACATGGGGTTTCCAAGTTTTTCTGACATGAATGTGCTTTGAGGATCCAATTTCTGCTAACATTTTAACGATATACCAGTGATTTCTTGGTAGTCACATTAAACTTAAAAAAACTCCTGAAATAATAGGTCTTATTGGGTGTACTGTAAAGTGATGGGGTATTGTTTTATTTTTAAAATACAATATCAGCTCATCTTTTATGGTTTGCCATGTGAAAAATATTGGAAGCATCTCTAAGATATCTAGAGCCTCTCTTCCTCCATCAAAGTCAGGCCACGGATAATTCATTCCAAAGTTATATTCAGATACAAGTAAACCATCTAAAAGAGTCAAAATACAGTGCTATAGCAGGAGTGTGCCAAAGTGTGCCAAATCAGCCAAAATATGAAGATACAACTGCTTTAACAAGGAGCAAGAAGGAATAAACAAGTTTGTACTGAAACACCACCTCACTTTCCATCTATCTTCAGAATGTGGAGATAAGCAGAGCTTATATTATCAGCAAGGCTGTCCTAACACTGGGCTATCAGGTTGCTGGTCTGCTGGTGGATATTTTTCTATTAAATGTTCTTCTTCTACCACTAGACCTTAGGGATGTAGTCATTCCTTCATCCTTGGATGTTTCCAAGGCTGAGTTAAACAGCCCCACAACTGACCTGATTTAGTGCTGGCAAAAGGCTTGCCTTTAGCGGGAGGTTGAACTGCATATTTTCAGAAGAGTCTTTCCAAACAACATCTCAATAGTTCTGATGTGAATGCAGCAAATCTTGCATTTAAATTGGCTGTAGTACCTGAAAAAACCCCCAACCCACCATCATGAGAATGGATAAAGTCTTGCAGAATTACTGAGTTGGGAAAGTTCTTCATTTCAGAAAAATGGAAGCGCTCAATTTTCTATGGTACAGTCTCTCTATTAGGGTAGAAGAGGGATTAATTGTGTTTTTATATTAGCCAGGTCTTGTGTGCAGAAGCAGAATTAATTTTATTAATTGGTCACTGTCATTAACCAAGTTTTACAGTTGAATAAGAAACTGTATTCCTGTTACAAATGATACTCAGCCCTTTTTTTAGATCTTGGTATTCTTCTTTCCCTTTGCAATAAAAGAGAGAAAACTGCAGATCAGCATAGTCATTGTAATCTGCAACCTTTTTCTTTGTCTAGCTTTTTTAGCCAGGACTTCTAAAGGCTACTAACTTGCAAGAAGGATGTGATCATGGGAAAGGTACCACATTTCATTTTATAATCAATGCCTAATTAGAACTAAGACAGATATATATTTTGTTCGGGGAAAAAGGCAAACAAGAGAAGTACAAACATCCATGTTGCATGCTGTGTAGGAATAGCTAATCTGAAACTATAATTTTCATATATTAAATAGTTTAATTAGCATTACTACTAATTAGAACAAGGCAGAGGAAGTTAAGGGAACAATTTGTACCTAAAAATGTAATCACATCTCAAACAGTGTTTGGTATATAGTTTTTGCTCTGACCACGGTGGTAAACTTTGGTTAAAAGTATTATGTTTTTTAAACAATGAAGTGCTTATGTTTAAGGCCTTTCTTTGGGGATATCTAAAATATATTGGGTTTCACACGTCTCTATACATTGCTGTGTAACTATGAATAATCTTTTATACTGCTGGGTTTTCCCAGAATAGTTGATGATAAATAGTTGCTAAAGTAACACTAAAGCAGAATTAGGGTGGGCATTTATTGAAGCTATCAAAGTTAGTTTGCTTAGAGTGGAAGTTAATGGTATTTATTCAGTGTCTCCTGCTAAGCTTATTCACAGAACAGTATCTTGCTATGAGAAATACGTGTACATCACGTACACGTAGACAAAATTACAAGCAGACTATATAAACATGAGTACATTAGAGTTCTTCTTGAACACAAATTCACTGTGGTCATTTTACAATCATCACTTTAGATACAGAAAAGTAACAAAATTATAAGAATTCATACTTAAAGTTCTGGGGGATTTTTCACTAGCTTTTTACTTGTGCTGAAAAATGAAATTATGTACAGAGCAACAGATACATATTAGGCATATTCTAAGATGCTAAGTCAGGACTCCCACTGAATTTTGTTGTCATAAAAATCATATGTTATCCTTTTATGTAACTACTTACAGTACCATCAAATGAAGAACAGCTGTCAAACTGTCAGCTCATGCATCTGACATGACTTGATAAAGAAGGAAAATTATATGCAATAAATTAAATGAAGTTTCAAGTTCAATAGTCTTATTTTTGTTGGAAATTCTGAAATATATATTAAAATACTTTCAGAAGGGCAAAATGATGTCCAGGCTTTATGGCAATGCATATTTAAAGAAGAATATAGTATAGGAAATTAAGATACACATGTGGATAAACTTGCTGCAAATAAAAATGTGAAGGAATAGGCCATGGATTTCTACCTGTTCACATTTAACATTTCCTACAGTGTTGCTGTATGAAGAAAACTCTTTCCTTGCCTCATTTTAAATTAAATAAACATGTTTCTTATTAATTTCTTTTACTTTAGTTTGTGGGTTTTTATAAACAGGGATTTTTTTCCACCACCTGAAAATTAGAATGTTTTGGGAGCATAAACCTCCAAACACTGAAGCTGGAGAATACATATATTCTCTGTTTATAGCCTTCTGGATCACAAGTGGTGTCACAGTCAAACCCTGCACTCTGATCTGGGTTGTCTCCTTGTCCATACTGGATTACCATTAAACATGACTCGCCGCTGGAAGCAGATCTGTTCGAGGCATTACCAAATTTCTGAGCCCGGTAGCTTGATCTCAGAATGCCCTTTGTCCCTGCCCTGGTCATGTCACCTCCTGTCAGGACACTGTCAGGGCCTACAGCCATCTTCATCCTCTGCAGTGACTCTTCCCAATGCAAACTTCACTGCTGCCAATGGCATATGTACATGAAGGATGGCAACTATGGGAGGTCCTGGCATGGCCAAGTCCCATCAGAGCTCAGTAGAAAAGCTGGCGGAATGGGCTTGGAGGACCTGAGATTTTCCTACAGCTCTGCATACTTTTACTCACCCCACTGTGATATGCGTTCTAGGGAGGAACTGTCTCCCATGGCTGGCTGTAGCTGCCACAGTAGGGAAATTCTGATGGGCAGGTTTTGAAAACAACTGAGAGCAGGATGTGCTGGCATGGAGCATGTTAATAAAACAGGTCCCTTCCCTCTGAACATAGACTGACAAGAGGGCTGGACATAGCCCAGTCTGCCCTACAACACAGCCTTGGGACACTGAGACATGACCATCATTTCTGTCCAACCACTGCTTAGTCTCCTTCTACCCAACCACAAAAACCAGTTAATAAATGTAAGAAACAGAGGGTCTGCTTGAATTTTATAAGGCGGTTATGTAACCATATGTGCAGAATTTTAAAAGACTGGCGGTACAGCCTTTATGACCAGAAGTGTCATTCCCTAATATCTGAACTGTGTAAATAAAGGCTGTAAGTACATGCATTTAAATGTAGATCAAAGTGTTCCCGATTTCAAGACACAATGCACAAAACAACTAAGTTTTCTGAGACTGCAACATCAAAGACCCTGAAGAAGGCAATACAGATGACTGTCAGCTTATTCGTACTTGTGACTTCTAATATTGCCTTCTGTAAATAAGAAGAATGAGGAAATGATCCAGTTTATTGTCTTCAGACAAAGAAATCACCATATCTGTGTGCTTTGGAGTAACAGCAAATCGTCTGCCTGCAGCAGCAGGAGGATTCTAAGGGCCAGAACAGCTCACTGCAGAGGATGGACAGGTCCTTGTTATATTACACTGTTATAAATGTAAAGATAAATTACAAACGTTTCCCACTGCAGGCCTATGGCACCCACACAGCAGCAAAGCATGACATGCTTTCCTTTGCACTGGAAGCCAAGAGACAAAGGCAGCAACTTGGCAAGCCAGTAACGGCTGCCAGAGAACATGCATTTTCCAGCAGCACCTCCCCTTCACCAGGGCTTTGACTTAATGACATGGTCCCAGGGACCTAAACCCAGGTTCACCACCTCAGCTATTCCACCTGCCTCCCACAGGCAATCCCATGTACTTGCTGAGAAGAAGCTTGAGACATTTGAAATTTCATCAAGATGTATCAATTACACCTTATATAAAGTTCTTGCAATTATAAGCAGAGATAAGCATTAATCTCATCTCAAACTTAAGGCAATGAAGTTAAAATTTCTTTTGCAGCAACCCCTCCTGCCTAATTTTACATCGATATTTAAAAAGAAATATAAATGGATAGCAATGCCTGTTGCCAAGGCAGACTAGTTTGTTGCCTCAGCATTGTGAAACAGATGTTGTGAAACATTAACTGAAAGAGGCCTAGCCCAAGACCCAAAAGGGGTCTGATTTATGCTACTAACTTGAGAAAGAAAACTGTCCAGGACTTTAAAAATAAATAGCGCACTGGGCTCTTTTAACTTATTTCTCAAATGGTTGCCAACTTCATACTGATTTCAAATCTTTATACACTACAAAGCACCCAGCAGTGAAACTTGGCAAGGAATTAGCAGCTGAGAAAGACAGAGGAGATGAATCATGACCATACAGATACAGTGCTGCACGCACACAGCACAGAAAACTGCGTATTTTGTAAATGTAGAATAGTCGTGCAAAATTTCAGTATTCTTTCAGATACAATGCATTCATATATTTTAACAACCTGTATGATAAGAAAAGTTCTACCAGAGCCATTTTATAGATCAAAATTCCAAGATCTGAAAGGAAATAAGCATTAGACCATCCCTTAGAGCAATCTTCATCTTGCAAATAATGTAAAGAAGCATCTTGTGTTTAGACAAACTGCACTGATTTTAAAAAGAAAAAATCGTTAAAAATGATGCCTGCCCTCAGTCTACACTATGTAAAATAAGGACAGTTTTAAGGACTACTGAAATCTGTGTGACCTGTACAAGCACTCATTGGCTGGGTGATGAGTGTAAAATGGAGAGAAAATGCTTTTTACAACACCCAAGAATGAAGTTTTCTACGTATACTTTCTTCACTGTTAAGGAGGTGGTCAAGTGCATTGATACTGTATCCTTTGCTCATGTGAATCACTCAATACTCCTACTTAGAAGAACTTAGTTCAAAATAGGTATGTAGCATCATATTACTCTAAAAGAAAATGGAATGTTATTGACAGTAGAGCATAAGTTTACTTTTGGTTACACTTACTTTTATCATTTAAAACTCTGTAATTTTTTGAGTCCATGGAAATACACCCTCCAACACTTGTTATTAGAAGAAGAAGGAAAAAAGAATTAAAAATATTTCATGGAAGAATTTCATTTATTATTAGTTTTCTTCATATAGAGGTAATCAAATAAGTAAACTGTTCGACTAAAGTCAGTGATGACTGCCATGTCTGAAAATAAAAGGTATTGGTCATTTTGCAGGCTGGATTGGGTTAGAATAATTAAATCAGTAAGAATAATTTCTAGTTCAGCTTTTGGGTAGATTGTGGTAGTAATTAAAAAAGACTACGGAGTGATTTCTAAATGCCAATACTCTTACATTTCTTCAGGGTTATATATCCTCATCTCATGACTGTCTGAGACTAAAGAATGATCATGAGAAAAGTTCACGTTTCTAAATGGGAGACTGAGAGACTTCCAGGGCAGGAAAGTATTGCAGCAGTAGCACTGTATGAAATTAGTACTGCTGTCATACCTAACCTGTGGCATTCTGCTTGGACGAGGGAGCCTCATAGTTGCTTCCATCACAATAATATAGTACTTTTATGAAACTTGAAATGGCTTTATCAAAAAGTGATTTATAGCCTAAATTAAGTAGTTTATTCTCTGTAAAACCATGTATAGTCTTTTGGCATAACAGGAAAATTTCAGGCTTGATGCATATAGTCTCGACTTATTTCTCATTGCACAAATTGAGGGAATAATTATCTTAATGCCTAGAAAAAACAAAGTGATCAAAGAAAGGTTTGCCCTTTCCTTCCCTTCAAGAAATCTCATGAAAAATATTTTTTTTTTAGGTAGCTTGATACACAAGAAAGCCTTATGTCCAGGAAAAGTAATTTACAGTTTATAAAAGATCAGACTGTTCTTACTGCTATACAGCATGGGGTGCCTTGTCTGAACTCTACTGTTAGTGCTTTGGCTCTGCTTCCTATAATATACCAGATGCTTAGCAGGGGCAGAGGGACAGATTAGGGAATATGTGCCTTCCCTATGAGTTTGGAATAAAATTTGCATCGGAATTAATAGGAAAACATATTCCTATGGCACTTATATTAAAGGCAAAGGATGATTAATTTTCCTCTTGAAAATATAAAGTAACACATGAATATAGACATGGGAGGAGGCTATGGTGTCTAACAAAAATAGAAGGTTTTTTTATAGTAAAGTGATCTTTCAGGGTTAAACATATTTTCCTGGACTCAAAAAGAGAATAGAAAGGTCAAGATCTTTCTTTTTGGCCAAGACGTATTTTCCAAAATACAGCTTATAAAAAGTTTTATCACTGCCTTATGGTGATGAAGTAAACTAAATATGCTGGTGATATGGTGATATGATGGTGATATCTGTGCGGGAATGCCTCTTCATGTCCCATTGTCTGGGGAATGCTGGATAGGTTACTCAACTTGCCATGAAACTTGTCATGTTGCAGATATTTATGAAGTGCTTACTACATAAGCATATAGAGTTTAACATGACCCTGATAACTCTTTACGGTTGACTAGGAATCTGCTATGGGACATCAGGTCCTGAGGGATTAAAGAACTTGTAATATATGTATTTCTTTCATGCGATTTGAGGGCTCTCTGGTTAGCTGGAATTTCAGTGCAAGAGACTATTTTACCCTTCAGGAAAATCATTACTCTTATCAGGTTGAACCTGCTCTGCTGAAAGCAGTGCTGAGGACTTTCAGATGCACCCATGCACAGCACGCTCCATAGCTGTGAGCCAAGGGACAGAATCACTTTCAAAGGAACAGAGGCACTTTCCTGGATTTTATGTTACCTGATGTACATGCATGGTTAAGTATCATTAATCTTTCAGCAGAAGTAAAACCCTGTCATTTACATTTCAAAATGTACAATGAAAAAAAATCTGTAATATATATTTGAGTATATCTATTACAGAGTTGCACTTCAGATTCTATTCCTGCAGGCTTGTGGATGTGAACACTGGAAAATTTAATTCAAAATGTGCATGACTATACATCCATGTGTTGCTCTGGAGGCAAAGCTGTAGCCAGGGCACAATGCACACTTACTAGGATGCTGTGCCCTGATCACAGAGAAAATGGGGCAGCCTTACAAACCAGAGGCTGGCGCTGAGCTGCAGGATTGCGTGCCTGGGCTGTATTCTGCAGTTCATCTTATTCTGTCCTTAGACAAGCAGTTACCTCAGGGCCTTCAATGCCCTCAGCCACTCAGAATATTGTCAATACTTAAGGGAAAAAGAAGGGAAGGAGGAATTACAGCACAGATAAAAGTCACTTTGAGACAATAAAATGGCATGACAGAAAAGCAAAAGTACACGATTGGATACAGAAAGCAGGCAGACAAAAGGTCTGAGCCTTATCTTTTGTGATTGTACACATATTATTTCTACAGGGTTTGATCCCATGTGCTATAACTACAAATATATGTATTCAGGGTGTTGTTTGCCCACATTTTGGGGAGATACTTCAAAGGATGAGAGTTTTTTCTATATTTTGCACACAAAAAGAATCAAATCACAAGTTTAAAGATGTTAGTAAGAAGTTAAATAGGAAACAGTGTTTTCTATTGAAAACGTCAATAAACAATCAAATTTTATTTCCAAATAAATGTCTAATGACTGCTTTAGTAGATGCAGATTTTTGACAATCAGAAAATATGCACTCTTCTGTCATACACACTAGGTGTATATTTTTTTTTATGATCAGTGTAAGTATTTTTATACAACAAAGTACCTGTACACTATAAACCTTCCTTCTTGTTTCCTTTCAGTTTCTCTAAGCCTTGTTGATACAACCAATAATGAAATATGGTATGAACATGGAGATAAAGGAAAAGAGAAAAAATTGTGTTGAAGTGTAAATTCAAAACTTTTCATTAACCAAAAATAACCAAATATTTTTGTAATCAAGGTTGATAACTTATGCTGAAGGCTATAGGCTCTTACTGTTGAAAGTCGATCTAGCGAGAATCTTTTTTTATGATTCATCCTGGGAAGGTATCACAATTTCCCAGAGCTCAGAGGAGAAGGGCATCTGTATGCAAGAAATAGACCTTTACTGAATATTTATGTAAGAAAGAATGCCTACAATGTAGATGCTTCCTGTACTCGAATAAGAAATAATATTGGGGTCTAAAATCTTAAAAAATATGAGAAAGTTATCCTGGAATTCTATTCCTCTAAAGACAAAGAAGCAAAGATGTGAACACATCAAGGCTCTTCTTTGTTTATTGAATAGTTATACATAGGTGATACTTTGATTATCATGTATGTTGCATATTTCTGAGAGAATTTATAGCTTTGTTTTCAGATATGCAGAGGGATGAAATGTAAATATAACCTTTACTAGATAAAGTTGGAGTAAAGAAAGGAGACAGAAACTGACATTATTTTCCCTTATATTTTAAAAATGGACAAATAAGTGTTCTAAGATAAAAATTGATCAGTAAATATGGTCAAATTATACAATACTATTCAGCATAGCTTTGTAACCATTGAACATCACATCCCATGCTAGCTAATACTGAGAATGAAGAAAGATTGTATTGGAAATAGGTCATCCACGATGACAGAAAGTATCAAATTGAGTATTATTAAAGCTGTATAGTAATCAGTCAAGAAAAATCCAAACAATTTTTAGAAGACACTAGTTTGACTTTTCTTTGCAACAGCTCAAACAGAGAGCTATTTGAGCATGCTGTTGCCAAATGAAATACCTTTTCTGCGGTTAAAATGCTAGTAACTGAGGTTCTCACCACAGGACATCATGAAGAACCTGTGGCACATCCCAGTTTCTGAAGAAGGAATCTCTACACTGGTGTTGTAGCTCAGAACCTACTCCTCTGAAGTGTGAAAGAAAACCCAAACACAAATACATTAGCAAGTAAATTTTTTTTTCTGATAAGTAGTTTACATGCACTTGCAGATTTTTGGGGCCTTCCAAACAGAACAAGGTTGAAAAGCATTGTTTCAGCAAATTTCCCACTACATGATTAACATTTTTCTGACTTTAACCATCTCCAATTTTCACAGCATCTCCTGTTCCCTTTCACAATGACAGTGCTGTGTTGCAGGGAAATACTTTTAAGGATGACAGTTTCTTGTGTATCTTGCACACGAAATGAACCTAATCACAAGTGAAACAATATTGATTCTGTCCTATTTCAAAGGCAGGCACGGATCAGCGCCTCACACAAAGCTCATAAAAATACAGAAATTGAATACTAATAGCACAGACTATCATACAAACTTCTACAGTTGACAGAGATGAACATACAAGCTTAGCCACAAGTACTCAATTTTAAAGAAGTTCTTAAGAGCCATCTGGGTTCATCCAGAGTACCCCAAAGATTACTTTTACTGGAATTAATCTGGAAAAAGCTGCTTGCAGTTAAAAGAGTAGTGTCCCATAACTGTAGACTGAAGACCTGGATCAGTTAAGAGCACCAAAGAAACAATGATTTAATTGTTTTTTTTTTTTCTTTCTGATGAAATGTTAAAGAGAATTAATATGTCTTTTTGATCTGATATTGTGAGTTATTCAATTATTATTCTATTCAAGTCACCGAAGCTGGTTACAAAAAATGCCTAATTCTCTGAGCAAGATGAGACATCTCATGAGATTTGGTTCTCAGACTCCTCAGACGTGTATACATACTTCTATTAACCTTATTTAGTCTTAACATAAAGACATTGACAAATACTTCTTTATTTTAGAAAAGTGTATTTTCTATCTGATCCATCTAATGACCCTAACTGTACAATGTTGTCTCAAACACCTTATCATTATAAGCATTCTTCTTTCAACACACACAAAAAGAAAGAAATAGTGTACTACACAGCCTTCTTTTTATGGATGATGGTAGTGGCTCCTGGACTCCAAGTGAGGTACATGGCATTAATTGGTGATTAATTATACAAAGTAAAAATCACACACTGATTCTCTCCATGGGAATTTGGACTGTGTTGATTTTTTGGCAGTGGACTGAGACTATTTTTGGTAGCTTTATTGAAAAGAATCCAGGAAATCAGTTTTATTTTAGTAACAGTATCTGTTAATAAAATGCAGGGGATTTCACTTTGGTTAGCCATCTTATATGTGAATACTAAATGGGAAAGCTCTTCAGGATGTGCCCAGTTTATACCATGCTTAGCTAGCAGAGCTTTCCACAGGCAGGCTGTCTGTCTGTCTCCATGTAATTAGGGCCCTTCTCCTTCAAAAACTGCCAGGCTCTATTTACATCTTCTGTTTTCCTTGAGACCTTGAACAAGAATATCTTCTTGGCCCCAGAGGTGGGGACACGGGAATATCCGTTTATATAAAACACAGACTGAGTGCCGTACAGGCTCTGCTTTCTCTCCTCTTTGTCGTTAGTAAACCCACAGGTCTATCACAACCCTGTTTAGTGTTAGGCAATTTGCAAGTGGGCGTCTCTTCACTCCTCCATTTTGTCTGGTCTTTTATGGCAGATTTTTTTTTGTGAGAGAGAGCTTGCTATCCTCTGTGCTTGCACACTGGAAATCTGTCTGCAAGGATGGGCATAAATCCAAATGGTAATATGGAGAATATTCACAACTGTCGTCATAGAAACATTACCTTGGGTCTTCATTTCACTATTAGACAGATGATTTCTCTTTCTGTCATGTGTTTTTTTGTAATTTCTTCTAGTGAAAAAAGTCAATTTAGTCTGCTTATATCCCTTCATACTCTTGGAAAGTCTGCCCTGTAATTTACAGTGAGCTGTGTTTAGCTTTGCCTTACAGCATTAAAATAGTTTGCTTGTGGTTATGTTTCCTTCTAGAAGAGTTTCTACTAAACTTTTAATTTAAATTAAAAGAAGACTAGGAGGTATCTTGCACATCAGTGGGTTTATTTCAGGATATGGTTACAATTGCTAATACTGATATGTTTAAACTATTGCCAAATGAAGAATGAAATGCTGTATGAGAAAAAAAATGTTGATTACTTACTGTAAGAAGAAACAATGCAACCAAGTGCCAGTCATGTATCTAGCCAGATTAAATAAATAAATAAACCTAATTTTAAATCCCATCCGCATCCCAAAGACTTACTCCCAGGAAGGCATCCTGGGAAACAAGTGTCCTCTGTATATATAAAAGGAAGAAAAACACCACCATTTTCATTTTAAAAAAATAAGATAAAAAATGTTTTGGTGAATACCTTGAGGTTTTCATATAGCAATTTTTAGTATTTGCTTTTATAGTAGTCTACTCCAAAATGAAATATGTTTTGCTTACTGTGCTGTGGGACATAGCACTATTTTCCTTTTCCCAGAAGTCAGTAGCTAGGACTCACAAAAAGCAATATTATAGTGACAGCATTTTCTCTGTGAAGCTCTGTGGAAGACTTGTAGAAGATGACCTGCTGATCATTTGTGAGTAGCCAGAAAGCTGAAGAGGGAGGAAAAAAAGAGGGGGCGGTGGAAGTTCTGTTTAACTCTTTCCTATTCACAGTCCAGCTGTGGTGCTTAGGTGCACCAGGAAATCTGTGTAAGTACTATACCAGATTGTGGTCAAGTGTACCCAAGCTAACAGGAAGCTAGATTTGCAAGAAGCTCTTGAGTATTGCAGGAAGTACTTTCAGTGTATGGGTAGTTTTAGTGCACTTACTAGTCCAGAGTTGGCCCAGGCTCTTCCCAAGGAACAACCAGTCAACCAAAACAAAACGTGTGAAGGTCAGCCTGCTGCAGGGGAAAGAGCTGAGGAGCATTGTTTTTAGAATATGTTGTCCGCTGGGAAGCAATGTCTTCCATCTGAAATCCTGATCTGAAGGCAACTAAATTAGTCACTTTTTTTCACTTTGTCTTTCTCTGTTTTTCAAATTTCACTCCGCTGCCAAGATGTAATAGCCAGCTGTAGGCTGCTTACATGGAAGATTTCACTTCTCCTCTCACTGGCTGATTCAGATGGCTTACCTGACCTCCCATTTTCCATGTGCTTCTGTGGCACACCTGCCATGGCTAATGATTTCCTCTGAACTCATAATTTTGAACAGCCAAATGCTCTTTTGTGTGGAACCCTAATGCCCGTGCTTGCCACTTTATTCTATGGCTATAATGATCTGGATCTCAGTCACGGTCAGCTGTGAAGCAATGTGACTTTTTAGCAGGGTGCTGGTGGGATGGCACAGAGCATGTGGTGTGTCCAGAGAATTTTAGGTTTGTGTGTCACTGTGAAGGTGCTGTGAGGTGGTTGTGAATAAAAAGCAGCACTGGTAGCCTGTGGTCGGTTGCCCGCCTGCTGCAGGGTGACAGTAGTATTTCCCCGCCTTAGAGAGATTCATGTCCTTTGTTACGCACTTCAGGGAAAGTATTCATCTTCTCTTAATTTTTGCATAGCTCTCACAAAGTCATACAGATTTTTACCTAAATAATAACAAAATACCTTTTCTCAGCAGCTGATCTTAAAGCTGCTGATCATTGTTAGCCCTATTTCAGTGATGGTGAAACTAAACGCTGGGGAGCTAAACGGTGTAAGGTGACCTGGCCAGGCTTCTGGGCAAGTTAGCTCTGAAGAAAGCTTAGGTTTCTTGAGCTGTATCCCATGACTAAACTCTGTAAAAGGTGAATTAGTACAGCAGGATTTAGCATGTAATACAGCACTTCATTAGACACACTGTGCCCTGATCTCAGGCAGTAGGAACACAGGTGAGTCTGGTAATTTTCTTGTGATGTTTCTTTCAGTCTTCAAGCTAACCACTGCACTAAAAGGAAGCTGCTAGAAGACTTCTGTCTTTACATATGCTAGAATGCTAATTCTCCTAATTTGTAAAAAAGGAGGCATTTACTTGTGTGGGAACCATTTGTGCAGCTCTTTGAGGTTTGTTGTGTATCACTCATGGTATCTGTTCTGTATCAGCAACTCAGGCCTAATTCTTTCCTTGTTGCTTTCAAGGAAAGTTGAATTGAAGAGTGTTATTAGATGCTGTATTCCTGTATAGATTGGAGGAGGAAATATCACACAGCATGGAACTGGGTTGTAGGAAGGGAAAAGAATGTCAAAGTGTATTAGTTATTGCAGATAAAATGTCAGACGAAATCCAGGGGAGGTTTGAGGAGCAGGGCTACCTATTCCAAAGCACAGTCTGAAACCCACTCAGTAACAGAGTGTGACCAATCAGAGAATCACAGAATGGGTAAGACTGGAAAGAGCTAAAGTGGATCATCTGCTCCAACCTCCCTGCTCAAGCAGCGTCATCCTAGTGACACAGAATGCCATTAAATGGCACAGAAGCTTCTCTGCTGAATGGAGGTGCCTAGGAGGGGCATATTGATCAGCAAATTCCTTGCAAATGGAACTGAAGAAATAGTAGAGATCAGGGAAGCCATTGCAAGTCAGCATTCATAGGTCATCTGCTGCTGCATGCATAATGCCATCCACTGAGATGCACATATGAAAATATGGAATATGAAAAATGAAATGTGTACTTAGCAATACTGATATGTTTATGAGAAAAACCGGTGTTACCAAATACAGGAAAATATCCTCTGTGCAATATCCACTCAGTGACCCAAAGGCTGGGCTCTCAGCCAAGTTCCTAAACAAAAGTAATGTGTTAAGATGCACGTACTGTTGATTGGAGCCAAAAGCTGCAGCTTCTTTGGAGGACTGCATGCCTGTACAAGCTATGTGGCATGAGTGCAGGTGTCTCTCATGTCAGTAAAATGTGACAAAGTAATGCTGTGTCCTCTGAAATATCTAAACATACTGTAAGAGTTTGATCTTGAAAATGTGCAAGTCTGCAACAATTATTTGTCCCTTCACTGGATGCCTGCTGCACATGATTCACCAACACCCAGGTTTCTAAGCTCTGGTAAAGATTTTTACCTGCACCAGTACACCTCATTGAGCATTTACCAAACTATTTCACTGATGGGATTTACCTGGAATTTAACAGTATTCTGTATTTATATTGAGTATTTCAGGATTTAATGGAGAAAGTCATTAATCA
>VXBC01011528.1:182704-208899 GCA_013399945.1 Ploceus nigricollis
TGTTTCAGTGTCCCTGGAATTTTAAGGAGGCCTCAGAACAGTTATATCCAGCCTATGGAGTTCTGCATCTCATATTATCAGATAAAGAAAAATAGTCTGTAAAATTACAATTTAATGTTTGTTTAGGAAAAAAGTGATCAGGACACTTTTGTCATTTTATGTGTAAAGAACTATTTTGTATGTTTTGCATATAAAATAAATACAAATAGATATGGGACCTTTTCAAGGAACTATTTATCAAATATGGAAATAATTGTAAGTCAATCAGTCAGAGAAAAAATATAAATGGGGAACTGAGATTAAAAACAGATATTTATTTATAAATAAGTGTAGCTTAAAAACAGCAGTCTATAATCAGAACTAATGTTTACACTGATTAAAAACCAGCTTTACCAAAGTGCAAGACATTAAAAAAAATAAAGCAAAATGAAAAGAAACATGTCAACTTGACAAACATTTATATAAAAAGGAAACCAGATGAAGTAAAGGACTAATGAAGTAAAGAAAAGAATACAGCAGATAACCTAATGCACATATCAGAAGGTACTCAAGAGAAAAATTAACTCGTAAGATTGTGGACTGAAACAGACAACAATGATGGAATATTTCAGCTGGTCAGTATACATATTTTATAAAAATTATTCATAACAATGAAGCTATTAATTGCAAAAATATTAAAGGATAATAGAAAGCTGAAGCTATTACACAGTCATTAATAGATCAGTAAGTCAAGATAACTTGTATCTGAATATCTCAAAAAAGCTTGTGGGTTACATGGTTTATATGAAAAACTCCCTAGAGTCCTAGAAAACTTCCAGAAAACTGGGAGGCATCTATTTCAGAACTAATACTACTAAGGAGAAACCAACTAAAGAAATCTAGGACTCATCCTGATCTTGATGTCAGAAAAATAATGTTGATATAGGTCTCAATCAGCAAAAAATCAGAGGGCTGGCTCAAAGAAACCCCAAGAAAATAACATGCTTTCCCTCTCTGTTATTTGGTACTTTGACAATTGAATCTCAACTCCTCTGTCTTCTCCCGGTCTTCCCAATGCAGGAATGAAGCCGGTGTGGGATGTTCAGGCCCTGAGCCTCTGGGATGGTGAGGGGCTGGGGAAGGAATTGCTGCTGGCCAAGAGGGTGGTGAGACCCTGGAGCAGGTTGCCCAGTGAGGTTGTGGATGCTGCATCCCTGGCAGTGTCAAGGTCAAGCTGGACAGGATTCTGAGCAACCTGGTCTAGTGAAAGTGTCCCTCTTCATGATAGATGGTTTGGACTAGATGAATCTCTAAGGTCTCTTCCAACCCAAATCACTTTATAAGTCTATGAGTGTTCTTAGTAGAAATGTGCACATAAAAAGACACTTAATTTGGTTCTAGATTATATTTGTATTTAAACATTGATAGCTCATTAATGCATTAAATAGTTTAAATACTCTGCTTAATATGCTACAAATATAATTCCATGTGAGTGTGTACCAGCTGAATATACTTAAACTTCAGCCTGTGCCATTTTATGATTTGATCAGTGGCTTAAAAAAAATGTAATACTATTGTAAACACAATTTGCAATTTACTTAAGGACTTAGAAGTGGAAGAAGGATGGGCTGTAGATACACAGTGCTCTGGAGGTCTCTGTGGGATTGGCAGTGGAGAAGCAACGTGCACTGCAGAAATGCCAACTCTAAGATTATGCTCTGGGCTCAAACGCAAACTAGGCTTATGGACAGGAAAGTAAACACTAGGAAAAAAGAGCTAAACGTGTAGTAGATAATCAGGTACAACATAAGAGGACATGTGACTGCTTTAGTAAAGGCTAAAGGCCTTGGGGCTACAGCAAAATCTGTTTCCTCCCTGGGGAGTGAGGCCTCCCTGTCCTCACCCAGCACATGGTAACCAGTATGCTGTGTGGAGAGGAAGACACTGTCTACAGCCACTCACAAGGGCTTGAAACAGTCACAGGAAGAGGTACCACACTGCCCTTTGCTATCACTAGGCAGGCTGCCTCAGTCCTTATTTGGAACACATGCATCTCTTTTTGGAGTGCTTGGGTAGCCCATACAGACTAAGTGATGCTGAAGCAGTGCAGCTGGTGCAGAAAGAAAGCCCATATGGCTCCGAATCAACAGCTTGAAGCCATAGGGTTTCTTGGCTTAGCGGATGTGTCTGTTTGAGCTTGTCCAATCCCTGCTGTGGATGGGACAGCTCAGAGCATGTCTCTATTAGGTGTTCCTACACTGGGAAGGAAACAGGGATCCATGTCTTAGAAAGACCCTGGAAGAAGCTGAGGTGAAAGCTGAAGAAAAATTGATTCCATAATAGTTCTGTAGCCCAGACTTTACCAAGGTGAATTCATACAGCTACATGATTGGTGATCACTACATGCATGGACTGCTGTTTGTAAAATGCTGTTTGGAAATAATGACATATTTGTGAACAGATATCTCCTATCACCAGTCTGAACAAGTCCAGGGAATACAACCACCTAAGAGTTTGAAACTCCCATGCATCGTGTCAGAAATAATGCTGTGCCTGACGTGCCTTTGGTACATCTTGTCCCTCTACTTCTCAAATCAACATCCACACGCTTCCTCTCTATGGGTTGAAAAAGTGGTGTGTTTACTGGCAGTACTCAAGATGTGTCCACTGAATTCTGCTGATAATTCAGCTCTGCACATGCAAATGGGACACAGCCATCAGGCTCTTGGCAGTACGCCTCCGAGGTCCTCCAGCTATGCAGATGATACCCCGGCATCCTAAACCATTCTGTATCCTACTGGGCCACCAGAACTTGAAGGGCAGGCTTTGTTTTAGGGTTTTGCCTCATGAATAGTAATTTGTTCTGTGGTGAAGAACAAGGGGCTGGCATATGACAACACGGTGTCTCCAGTCAGTCTGAAGTCTCCCAAACCTCCAGCCATGACAAGGATATATTTATATCTCACATGAACAGCACGCCAGCATTTTCTTTCTTGGCTCTTTTTCACACTCAAAAGTGCTCTGTATCCACTAATTCTTTCCAGGGGGAGGGCAATAGGAACTGACATGAAGTCAGTCGGATGTCCTTTTATGTCAAGCATCCTGCCTCTCAGAGAGGCTAGGGGTAAGTACTGCAAAGCAGGAAGCAAGAAACATTGCAAATGTAAAAACCAAATATAAAGCACATCCACCACCCCTTATACTTGTATTCTTAGCTGATGATTTGTACCATGAAGCTCAGTCGTTTGCCTCTCTTCTTCATATGTTTGTTCCCAGATAAGTAAGAAATATTAAATTCCTTCTAGCTCTGGAGTGCAATAATTCTGTGTGTTTCACAGCATAACACTAAGGAAAAGGACAATTTCCTACGTTTAAAATTGGTTGCCCTTCCATTTCTTAGGTTTGACTTCCATTGTAAAAGGTGTCAACAGGCAGCTATTTTTATATATTTGCAGATTCTTCCCTTTAAATTAACTCTCTGTAGTCTTTCAGACACGTCTCACATGACTTAAACTCCTACTTCTCTTTGAAGATTTCTTTTCATTTCAATATAGTGCCCCTTCTTGCTAGCCAATATTTCTGATTAATTACATATTAATTTAAATGCTATTTTAAGGTATCCATTATTGTATTATATATATTGTCCTCATGATCATACTACCTACTATAGAACCAAAATTTAAGGCAATATGAGACTATCCAAGAACAAGTACTCCCTCCTGCTAACATTTATTAAAATAATTTGTGGATTCCAAATATCTGTTTCAAAATAGTAGTTAATAAATAAAATAAAATTTCCATGTGCAGACATGGAAGTGTCATCACAGGAAATATTTCAGTAAATTTTCCCAGTGTGTACAGCAACATAAAAACATGCTTTATTTTTCCCCCCATTCATGAAATTCATCACTGGAACTGATCTTAACCAAAGCCTTAGTTCACTGAATGAAGAATAGGACATTTCTGTATGGATTCACAAGGCAGTTTCTGTGGAGGGAGACAACACCCTTCCTTCAAGTGGTACTATTAAAGCTCATTAAACTTTGAGCAGTACAATGGTACTTATTATGAAGAAACATAGAATCATGGAATGGGTTTGTACTGGAAGAAACCTTAAGATCATGTAGTTCCACCCCTCTGCCATGGGCAGGGACACTTTCCACTAGACCAGGTTGCTCCAGAAGCTAAAGCAAGTGTTTGAGTTCCTCCTCCTTGGACTTTTCAGACAATGTGTTCTGGACTGTTTTTAGTAATGAGCTGCTACTGCTACTTGGCTACTTCTGCAGCATGGTCAGAAATGACACAGTCTGAATCAAATGTGTTTTGTTCCAGTACTTCATTGGAAGTGTACCAGTGTACCTTTCACAAAGGGTGCAAAAGGATGAAGGATAAGACTTTAAATGTGTTTTTAATGTGACACATGAGAAATGACCTGTTAGAATGGGAAGCTTTCCCATACTCCACTACTGGACTCAAACCTTAGCAATTAGTTTTGGTTATCAAATAATGGGCCAAGTTGCCTTCTCTTTGTTTTCAGTAATGTTATTGGCACAACAATGTGCACCAGAGATGCCAAAGATAAAAAAGTTTGCTAAATACCTCAATACAGAGGGCACTTCACAGTAGTAACAGGATTTCACACAACAGATCCATTTCCTATACAGGCTGCTCCTGAAATTGAAGGATTTCAAACTCACTCATTAGAGCGACCTGTATTAGGACTTTCTGCCTTGATGACCACACTGATGAACAGAGAGCAATAGAAGTAAAGCAGGTCAAACTGAAATGGAAATTTTCAGTTTTCCTGAAAAAAATAATAGCAAAAAAATATTTTGTTTCTTTTTATCTGATATGTTTCATTTTGCTTCAAGAGGCATACTTACTTAGTGATCTTTTCTTTAGTGCTTAGGCCTATTTTAAAAGCGTTTACTAAATAAAAAAGTGGAAATGCAAAACTTCTATGATTTCAAAAATTAGCACTTGACTTTTTCAGAGTGAACTATGGCAATTCAAAATCTTTGGAACCCTTTAACATCTTGTATAATTGCCTTCTGTTTTCTAAACAAAGGTGATTGCTGAACCCAGTCAAAATCTGCACATTGTTTCTTCCTGCTACTATCACTTTCAGTGAATTTGCTGTTAACATGAACCATTTCACTCTCTCAGTCTCCAACATTTGAAGCAATTTTTGAAGGCTTTCATCTTTCAGCCAATTACACGCTTGTATAATCTTTCCCTCCTAGCTTCCTAAGTTCCTGAATTCTTCCTTACGTAGCCTGCAAAATATTCATTTCCTTTTGAGAACATGGAAGACTTAATCACTGTGGCTTGCTCAACAAAGACCTCCAGGAACAGCCTTATTTCACCAGAAGGACCCACAGCTCTTAGGCAACACTGTCAGATCTCCATGCTTGGCAAAGCTCCCGGCGTGCCCCCCCAGAATGCACCCCAGGGAGCTGTGCCGTGCGGAGCCACCGGCGCCTCGGCTGACCTGCACTTGCCCTGGTGCCATGTGAGCAAAGCAGAGGGTGCAGCTGTGGCCAGGGCAGGGGAAATGAGGGTCAGGTCAGCAGTACACAGAGCAGGGGACTTGGTGACTGGCAAACAGGGATGACCTGATTGTGTGGGTGAAACCTCCAGAAGCATGGATAAAAAAAGATCACTCCCATTTACCGTCTTAACTACATTTCAACACATAATGTGACACATCAATAAAGTGTACAGCTAGCTGACAAAGGGGGATCATTTCTAGAGTAGCTCCAATTGTATGTCTGGTGACTATATGCTTCAAGAGTCACCTCAGAGGAGAATCTATATTGCTGTGTATGTATCTAGGAGTATTCATTTGAGGGTATATAAGTCCTCAGGGATTAAGGTACTCTGTATGCAACAAATTGAGACACTATTCTAGAAATGCCAGAGCACTTCATGGCCTAATTAACCTAAAATTTTTGGGCCCTTTGAATAGCTAAATAGTGACTTGTGAATACTTTTCATGACCCCACATCACTCATTGGCCACATAACCTCAGCTCTTGGGAGAGTGTGGTTCATCCCTTGAAACATACAGCTGTAGCCCTGGTGAGGAAGGTCCCCAGCAGCATTCTGATTCTGTGGAGGACCAGGTACCTACTAGAGATGCCAAACACAGGATGAGAGAGATTTCTGTCTTTCAGGTTCAGACCCATGTAGCACACATCTTCCCAAACCTCTGAAAGGCAAATATATGAGCTAATGTCAGCAACACACACTCATGCTCACAGCAATGCAGCCCAGGCAGCATTGTGTTTATGACAGATATTTGTTTAAGAATTGCTGACAATTTTTTTTCTCTAACAACTTCACTGCTTGGTTTGGCAACCAACCCACCTTTCAGTCCTGGCCTCAGACTCAACAGTCTTTGCCACCTTAGCAGCTAAGCCCAGGGAGAAGGGGCAGGCACCCTTGTGCTGTGCCCCCTGCCATTAGCACCTGTGCCACAGCAGCCCTACAGCCCCAGCTGCCAGCATGGACTTGTTCCCAGGCCTTATATGGAGATAGCACACACCAACCTTGCACAGCTTGCTTTTTCTTGAAACAAGGAATAAATGGTGCTGGCACAGAGAGGTGGCTGCTGGAGCTCAAGCCTAATGCACAGGCATGCACCCAGGAGCATTTTGTTTCTGCACCCGTTGGTGCAGATTCTGCTGTGTAGGAGAGCACTGGCCCCTGCTCTGTCCCCAGAGCTCCAGGTTCAGCCATTTGGCTGTGCTCACCACTCACTGATTTTCCCCCTGCATTTTCAGCCCCATCCTATCTTGCTAAGGGCCTGGCAGGAGTGCTATGAATTTCTCAGGTTCATCACTCATGCTTGTTCCCTCTCCTGCATCTAGCTCCTCTCTCTGCTTCTGCCTCTTCGGCTTTAAATCTTTTCCCATCTCAACCATCCTTAAATACCTTTCCTTTCCGTCTGCCTTTTAAACTGATTTCCTAGCCAGGATCTTAAAACACAGACACGTAAGATTTGTATCACGTCTGTTGCTGCTGTTGCACCTCAACTCAAATGGCTAAGAGCAAAGCTCACAAGAGTGTATTTCTATATATCTGCCCAGAATGAAGTTATTAATTAATCCAAGCTGTTGAAGGTCTGGCAAATTTTTTTTGTCATAGCTACTTTTCAGAACAGTGAGAAACACAGCAGCACCGAAAGCCATTACTATGAATAGTTCCCAATCCCTCAGGTTGGATCTTTGAGCAGTTTGCTCTTCAAGTAGCCAAGGAGAAGCTAATCTCTGCAGGATTCACAGTGCTCATGGGTCTTCCCAGCCACAAGGTGAAGGGCAGAGACTTCCACACAAGTCCTTCATCCTCAGATCAGTAAATCAAAGTCCTTTCTAGAAAGGATCCTATTTCACACTTCTCTTTCATGAGTTTAGGAAACAGAGATTCATTCTAGAGGCTTGCATTATTTTTGAGAAGAACTCTTGCTCTATCATGTGGGGAATGAGCATGGCCCATTTCAGCATATTCTTGTGGTTCTAATCTGTCTGTGAACAGAGAAAACCCCCCAGTATTTCAAAACAATATTTACAGATCAAATTATCTCCAAGCAGCAGTGGTAGCCTTAGGGAAACTGGGGAGGCAATTAAGGTACAGTTCATCTGTCATAAGTGCTGTTCTCTGTGCACTTGCATCGGCACTGCAAAAGTAAAAATGTGAATCTCCAGTTTCTCTCTGAAATCTGACCATTTATTTGTTCTGCTTATATTTGAGAGCAATGAAACAGGATATGAAATGAAATTATACTTCTCCACACTGCTACAGGGTACTTCCAGGCAAATGCCCTAACCCACAGTCTGGAGCAAAGCCAGAAGCATCCCAGCATCTGCGCTGTTCAGGACAGGGGATGTGTACTAATAGACTAAGCAGAGCCAGACACAGATCTGAGCAGCAGCTTGCATAATGCTTATCAATTAGCAGAGCCCTGGCAAAGTGTTGGCCCCCTGAGAGCCCAGACTGCAGCAGGTGAGGTGGAGGAGCAGCTCAGAGTTAGCCCACAGCCGGCCACTTTCCCAGGGAACAACTTGAGGAAAGCAGGGTGAAGCTGTGAATGCATGCATGATCGATGTGCCACGCTAGCTGCCTTGAGGGCTAGAGAAACCATTTTCTTCACTAGAATAGATGTAGCCTTTCACTTTGTCTTAGGTGTGTCCCGGTATGCATGAAAAATAATGCTCTCCAGGGGATTTAGGCACAGGGGCCCTTAATATCTGCATCCTAAAGCACCACAGGCAAGGAGATGGGTACCTAGATAGTGACACCACCTAAGAGAGAGGTGCTATTGGGCATGCAAGATAGCACAGCTACTGCTGCCTAAGGATATTTTTGCCAGAAACTGTAAGTGCTTTTGGTATTTCAAGTGCCTCAACAGGTTAGACAGGTTTTTTTTTAACTGTTTTCTTGCAAAATAGTCACCTGAAACCAGTGCATGCAGCACTGGAGCTCCTCAGCACTGTTTTAAGTCTAGTTTGAGATCTTCGTTTAATGGATTGATCAATTCACTTAGATGTAGCCAGAACTTCTGCTTGCAGCATGTTTCCCGTGCAGTGTCGACCTGGCACGTAGGCAGTTTGTCTCACACGGTGGCATTATCCTGGTACCTGTTTGGTTTTGCAAGGTGTGAGGGAATCAGCAGAGAGGGTCTGCATGCTGCAGAAACAGGCAGTAAGTGGGATTTCCCAAAATGTTTGTGGCAAGTTTTGCAGCAGCTATGGGTCCCTGGGCCTGGTCCATCCCCTCTCCGCATCAATGTGACATCGACATTTATAGGACAGAACCTACCAGGCAGATTCATAAAGCAATTGCTGCTGTTATGGTTTACACCATTCTGTTCTGTTGCTATGACTGGATTGGACTCATCACTTTTCACAAGGGGTGATCTAAATAAATCTCAGAAAACTTGTGAGCTGTTATAATGACTTACTGTCTTACCTATACGCAGACTTCTTCACTGCAGCTGACTTTTGACTTACATGATTATTATGATTCCTGGAGTCTATTGAAAATTGCCTGATAGGTTTGAGCATTGTCAACATCTGTGTCTAACTTTATGATATGTAGTTGTTTTAAATACACTATTATATGACATGAACTATTTTGTTTAGGTAATTTTTCCCCACAGTCTTCTTCAAGAAACTTGAAACTAATAGTCATGTTTCAGTTAGGAGGAATGTTTAAAAGCTCATTGAGTGAAACTCAGAGGAATCCCTCATTATCTTAAGCAGAAATCAGCAGAAAAAGGGAGTCCTGTCTTACAGACAGAAACAGAGATGGAGTAAAGCCTGCACTTATGCTAACAGAAGTTCTTCAATGTCCTGAGGGGAGATTGGGATCAGCTACTAGATGAGAGATAACACAGCTTTTAGTTTTAGGTTCTCTAACATTACTTTTCAAATAACAGTATGCATATGAATTTTAAGCATTTTCTATCTTCATGTTGAGCCCGCACTGGTAAAAACCAAACAGGAGAACCTTCTTTGTTGATAATGGTGCTGTGTGCTACTGCAGAGAACATAGACCTTCTCTATATTCAGGCTGCAGCCAATTAGTCATGGGGAAAAGGAGGAGATACACTGGATTATCCAGGGAAAGCCAAAACAATTTAAATTTATATTTGTAAACAACTCATAAATTAAATATTTAAATAATTTAAATATTTCAGCCTTGAGTCTGTCATGGACAGCATCTTTCACGTATGCAAAATTGGTTTATGGAAAATGCTTTGATATAATCTGACACCATGTCAGAGCATATCAGAGGTTTAAAGAAAACTCCGTTTTCAGAGAAGCAAATTATTGGGCTCCTACTCCAGGCACGTGTCTATCCTACTCATGTCAGAGAAGTATTGTAAGGTTAGAGTTACCACTGAGCTTTACATACGACATAGCATTCCCAGATATCCAAATCCAAATGAGACTGCACAGCATGGGCCAAATTATTCACTGAATACATTTCATATACCTCTGCCTTACTGACCTCAAGCTGAAAAGGTCTATGCAGGGTTAAAATCTGTTCTGCGTCCTTAAACACTGCTAATTCTCTTGTGGGATAGAGGAAACTGCAGTGGGTTAATGCAAAGCAAGAGATGCTTTTCAGGAAGGATATGCACAAGCAATCAGGACTGTGATGAATGATCTGTGGAGATGTGTTGTCCAAGTTCAGCCTTTCATTTAGATATTGGATAATATATCAGGTGCAATATAAATGTTATTCCTTCAGAAAAAGGAGTGTTATAACAGTCAAGATAAATGATATTGTTTTATGTAGCAGGTAAAGGGAGATAAGTAATCCCCTCTAAATAAACGACAACAATAATATAGCAGGTGAAAGATGATGAGCAGAAATGGTTAAATGAAATCTTATTTAGTTGCATAATATTATAGAAATAAGAGTTATATATTATTTATTAAAGGAAGCAGAATCCTGCACCCCACGGATCTCTGGAGAGTTGTTGGTAATAAGTACAATATTCTCTCTATAGTGATGCTCTGCTTCATTATTAATGAGCAGTCTCATGAATTAACCACCTCTATAAGGGCACACAGCACAACTGCCTTTAGGAAGGTACTTTGTTATTCACAGAATCCAAGAACCATGAGGCTGGAAGGAGCCTGGGAGATCACCTCCTCTCTCTGCCTGCTAGAGACCTCTCAACATTGTCAAGCTTTCAGGAGTCTTCAGCAATGGCAGAAAGATTGGCTTAAACAGCTATGCTACACCATATGTGATTGACTACAAAGTGGTTTTATTTTCCACTACCTTGATTAGACAGCTATAACAACTAAAACATCTGAAAAGGAGAGCAGGTTTGCAGGAAGCACAAGTAGCAAACCCAAAAACTCATTACACTTACCATATACTATGTCCAGGGCATATTGAGCTGCCAGCTCTTTTGGATGCCTCTAGGGAAATGCACTGGTGCTTGTGGCAGCAGCAGGGCTAGAGGAGAAAACACGTTGAAGAGAACAGTTTTGGAGCAGTCTAATGTTTAGTTTTGCTTAGGGCAAAATGTTCAAACCTACTGACTGGCACTCCCCTGGTCAGCTGTCTCACTTGCAAGTGGGATGTGCTTGTACTAAAGGCAAATTTTGCATATCCACAACTAGCAAACCCCTTGGAAACTCTGTTTTGCTGTTCCCCCAATCCTTCTCAGACCTTTGATCTGCAGCAGCATCCAAGGTAAAGCTCTTGCAGAGCAGGGGTGGTCCTTGAGAGCAGCCTTTGCATTCATGTGCTGCTTCAGTGTAGAACACCCCTGCAGCGCAGGGAGGCTCAGGCTCCAGCTCACATGGATTTCAGCAGTCCTACATGAAAGCAGCGAAAAGCACCAGCTCCTCTGTCCCAGAGCTATCCTTACAAGGGCAGTCTCTAGCGTGTCCTCTACAGGGTGCTCACTTTTTCTGCATTCACAGATCCAGCTACAGGTTACCTTGTGGCTAAGAGTGAGCAGCTTGTAGAAAACTGGTTCCATAGGCTGGGATTGATTGCTCCAGGCCTCAGCTTGGGCAACTGCCTGCTAAAGAATAAGCTGATTTGAAAAGACATTATTGACTCAGCTGCAACATTCAGAAGGTCCTCAGCAGAGGCAGGGTGTCCTTTAGTCTTAGTATGGTATCCAAAACCAGCTTGCTCCATTGTTTTCTCTAGGTGTGTCTTTCTTCTTTATTACCAGGGAAAGGTTGGGGTAGATGAATATACACTTGTCTAGCACTAGCTGCTCAGCATGGACATGTGATTATTTCACTTTGGATGTTATAAGCTGCTCTGTACCTGCCACATTAAGGTTGCAATGTCAGCACTGCTGTCAGACTGTATATTTTTGGAAAAGACCCTGTTTCTCCAGTGCCTCACCAGTTGCTAAATCAGCGCAAAACAGGAGTCAGATTCTGCCATTTAGATGTTTTATGCAATGTCTAAAGGGGAAAGGCAAGCAGATGATTTTAGATGTATTTTAGGGCAGCTGCATGCAGGACAAAACCACAGTAGCGCTACAAGGGGGAAAGGACTGTACTAACAGACTCTGCTTCTGCTGCCTCCAGCTCCAACACTGCCATGCTGTATCACGATGGCTCTGTAAAGCAAAGGGTACCCAGTGAGAGTAATAAGGCACCCACAGCTTATGGAAATGAAGCAGGACTGGGAAGCTTATACTGGACTCCCATTTTTCACAACGTCAAGCATCACCGGGTGCTGCTGAAGATGCAGGGGTTTCATGCTCTTTGCACTCACACAGGGCCAGATAAGCATGAGTCCTGCTGAAGGCAGGCTAGAAGTGGAAGTAATTTTGCTCCCTGCACAGATCTTACATCCAACCTTGAGGCAAATGGGGCACCTGACAACCCCCTGTCAGCCCCACTCAGATACAGAACTAGAGGAGCCTTTCTCTCTTCAGGAATGTGGGCTGCTTGCTGCAGCAACCCCTGTAGAAATGGATGAGGCTGTTATGAAAAGACTGTTTTGGGATGAATGCTGTCATAGCTCCCAAATGGAATTTTTGCAAGACAGATACACCAGGCTGAGCTCATGAGGCAAATGTATGAGCAGGGGAGGGGCTGCTGCTGTGAGAGTAAGGGATGAGCTACAAGGTTTTGCTGTCAGGGAATGCAGATGGAAGTCCAGTCACCTAAATGCCCAAGGAGACATTAATAAAGGTTAAGACATAGGTAGCTCTAAATGGAAGCCAGCCTAAATCCATGGACATGTTACAATTAAAATTTATTTCAACAATTACATTCATGAAAATTAGCTTAAATATTCAGTGGCTGTAGAAGCACCAGCCACGTAGGGTAGGAGAGATTTGTGATTATGTGTACCCACAGTAATACATTACATTAAGTCTGTTTACTTCTGTGCTTCTTTGAGATTAAAATATGACAAAAATAGAATGAAAATAGTCCTTATTTTTAACATGGCAATAGGCTTCAATTGAAAGAACTTTCATTCTGATGAGCAAATTAAGGACATATGAAGTGCAAAATGTTTGATCCATAATCAGCCAAAAAATTGTATTCAGAGAAGTGCCATCAACAATTTGACATTCTGTTGAGGCCTACAGTGATCTGTACCTCAATACTCTCTATATACAGTATTTTCAACCATAATTTTGATAAGGGAATAAGGGGTGCATCTACAAAATTGGCTGAAAAATACTGCCTGGCTTTTGGAGGACAGAATAAAAAATAATAAAAAAAGAAGGAAGACCTTTCTAGACTGAAAATGGGACTAAAATGGACCAAAGGGCATTGAATAAAGACAGCTGTGATATATTATGAAGTAGAGATTAGTGTGCTGATGCAAAGTGAGTAGGCAGTGGTCGTGCTGCAGGACATCAGGCTTGTGGTGGAGGCAAGAACAAAAGGCTCTGACAAAAATGGCAACAGTTATACTGTTAAGTATTATCAGGGCTACCATGTGAAAATCGGGAGGCAATTCTTCTGTATTTGCTTGGGTAAGGCTTTTCAGCTAAAGGGAATTCTCTACACTTGGACTCAGCACTTAAAGCTATAAACAAACACAGGAAAGTCCAAAGAAGTTCAGAGAGCAGAAAGAGAAAATGCAGCTTGTGAGGAGCTGGATTTTTTCTGACTCAAAAAGAGAGTACTGGAAAGGGACATACTAGCTGTAACTGGAACAAAATCCAAGAATAAACTGCTTGCCAAATTCAGTGTGAGTGGGATAAGGTGTAATTAAGATAACTAAAGGTCTGCATGGTTAGATAGAAAGAAAAGTTTTCTAACTCCACGAGTAGTTTGTGGCAACCATGTCTTCCCTATGGCTATGTCCCTGTCGATGTACAAATGCTGTCTGGGATGCTGTGGTTATGCTTGATATGGCTTTACATCCCTACAATTATATGGGAATATAGAGATTTCTAGCTCTACTTTTCTAACTGTTACTGTGCAAAACCTCCTCTGCTATTGTGATCTAAATCCTACTACATCTTTTAATTAGAAAGTTTCCTTCCTGCATATATTGCAACCATTTGAAATAAAATTTTGGTACTATCAATGATCATTTTTAGGATAAGCATAACATCTTTTACCTATTGCTCTTAATACTCCTCAAAAATGGAAGTTATTATGGTCCTTATTCATAAAGCAGAGGCACAGGAAGGTTATGGGATTGCTGAGCGTTTGTAAATTACTCTTGCAGTAAAACTAGGCACGCAACCTGGGAGACATGTCTCCCAGGCCTTTCTGTGCCTGCCAGACCACATTATTTATCCAATAAATTATGCTGGTGAGGATGGAGTACCTAATTCACAGCTCAGACACAGATTTTTTTTTTCTAGTAGCATGGAGAAACCATAATTCTCTGAACGCAGAGGAAGTCCTAGCTGGTGACGGTCCAAGGTAAAATCCATTCCACAAATCTCTCACAGAATGCAGGTTAATATAACCTGAGAATTGAAGCCATGATGTTAAAGTATAATTACCTCCTTTTTTCTCTGATGAAAAACATGTTGTTCTGATTGTGAAACTGTCTATGATTTGATTTGGAAAAGTAAGAATACTTGATGTCAACAGAAACTAATATTGTCTAATTAATTAATTTACTTCATGATGCAATATGTAACATAATATGTTTTCTCACAGTATTGTGCTTTCACAGAGCTGCCATTCACTGTAAAGGTTACTATCTTTCTTTTTATTCCAGTACAAAAGCTAACTGTAAAACTGGAAATCTTTCTGGGAAAATTCTTGGATACACAAAGAACATACAGGCCTGTTTTTCAATTTTCAGTGCTTTCTGAGATTCATATAAAGGTTTTTTTGTCAGCTTCCCATAGTTAGATGTGCAGAACCAGGTCCTCCAGGGTTGCGGTTTATTTTGCAACTTTCTCACAACTTTTATAATTGCAGATGTACATTAAGATAAAGTGTGAGTTCTTTTGCAAGTGTCTGTTACAATTTGAAGATTCCTGTGTTGCTCGGTTTGCTGCTTTAAAAAAAAATGTTGCCTGCTCAAGAACAAAATGAGTGAATGCCACAAAAGTGCTGCTTTTTCAATGTTCTTGCTTTCTGTTTTTAATAGACTGCTATGTGAACAGCTATGTCACACTTTACATACGAGTAAGGAGGAAATAGCTTGACCCTGCTGATTAATTATTGTTTTGACATTCAGCGTTTGCTTTGGAAAAACTTCTGAAAATCTTATGAAGAGATGAATGCTTCATCCTGCTGGATATTCTCCACATATCCAAAAGCTTTGTTTCTGTCACCTTACCATGGCATTTTCCATTCCTTTTCTATTCTTCCCCTTCTTTCTTTCTTTCTGTATCAATTACAAGCAGGCTATGCTTGACAAGACCAAAAAATAGCCATACAATATAGTCCAGACAAAATAATTGCAGTGACTTCAAAGAAGATTTCTTCAGTCTTCTAGCCACAATTAGATGCCCAATGCTCCAGGAAAAGTCTGTTAGAGAAGATGGTTATCTAGTGTGCTATTGAGCAACTTGGTAGTACCTGCCTGCTCCCAGAACCCAGCCTTCCCAGAAGTGTCAGAGCAGGCAGTAACAGCTAAACACAAATGCTTTATTTAGGATAAACAGATTCTGGAACGACTGCACAGTTGTGTTCACACCTTTTACTGGTGTCAGCTGGCTAACATCAAGATTGGCGTAAACTTTTATCAATATAATAGGGAGGGAAAGAGGAGAAACATCACTATTTATCCTGGTTAAACAAATGTCAGAGTGTCTATGGCAGCAGGAGATGGTGACCCTTGCAGTGATGGCATGTACACGTACTGAGGTGTGCAAGGCAGGCATGTGTGTTTGATGCTCAGGAACATGCCCACAGGAGATGAGCTTTGCCACTGGGCATAGATATGTCTAAGAAAGAAGCAATATATCTGTGTTCTGTTTAACTTGGTCAAATAATATCCATAAGTTGTCATTCAAGTTGTTTGAATATTAATTTTTCACATTATAGATCCAAATTAGTCAAACAACATTTGTTCAATAATTTAAATCCCCTAGTGTTTTAGGAAACAGCTGGTTAAATTATTGATTGCTATTTCCACATTATTTACTCAGTCTTAATAAACCACTGAAGTGTTGGTCTGAGTAAGTTTGCCCCCAGTGGTATTGTACCAGTGTCCATATATATGCTTCAGTCGCATGATGCACCTTTCTGATGGTTTTTGGTTCACAACACAGTCACTGGTGGCCCTGATGCCAAGTGCAGTGACTTCTTAGGCTTCCTTGGTTTGCAAGTAGTGCCTTATGAGCAACCCTGTTGTTTCTGTGCTCATTTATGACAATTTACTCATGATAAAAGTATTAGCAAGAAATAAATACAAGTGATATAAGTGTTAACCCAGAGTTAACACAGAGCCTGAACGTGATGGGGCAGCCTCATCGCATGACAACTGAAAGTGTGAAACTGCCTGCGCCTGCTAAATCATCTTGCTTTATTTACTTAGGCGAAGTAAAATATCCCTGTGCTTTCAACAGTCTTCTGTCTGCATCTACCCAGGCGCCTTCCTCCTGCAGGACGCCCCACTGCTTCCCGCAGCCCTTGCCTTGGGAGGAGCTGGGTTTGCACAGGGGAAGCCAGGAAGTGAAGGAGGGCGCGGCGCCAGGCCCGGGTGCTGTGTCGTGGGTCAGGAAGGCCCCAGGGAGGGTGCTGCTAGGTCAGGGCACAGCGAGGGGACACTCCGGGGCCAAAGCGCGGGGGGGCGTCGCACACATTATCCCGGCAGATGCGCTCCCGCTGGCCCTGCTGCTGGGTGCGGGCTAGGGGGGTCTGCTCGCAGAGACGGTGCAGGTGAGTGATCCTGAGGACAGGAGAGATTGTTCTGTCAGTCTCACAGAGGCTGGTCTCCCTCCCTCCTCCATGGAGGGTCTTGTCGAGCTTGCTCTCAGAGGGGCCGGGCAGGCAATGCTTTCACCATGTGTGCCGACTCTCAGCAGACAGCTGCGCCTGCTTTTCTGCCGCTGAGCAGCTGCAGGAGGACGTGGTCACAAGTTTCCATCGCTGTCTGATCTATCACAGTTTCTGTAAGTCACTTGGGCAGGAACCTCAACAGGAAATATTTTCTAGAGTGCAAGGTGCATTTTAGTAGCAAAACCAAAACCATCAATGTCAAGTCTGAAAAACAGATGGCTGATAAAAGTAAAATACAGTTCATTCAGGAAGCACATAAATTGATGCAGGAAGTTAACAAGGCTTGGGTGGCTGCCCTGCTTCTGACACAGCAAGACCACCCCAGTCCTACAGAGCACAACTCAGCTTTGTGTAAGGTCCCTCTTTGCAGAGGGTCACACTGTTCCTCTTGGCTTCATCTGTAGTCTGCCTGTATGTTGGGAGGCCAAGGATCAGCCAGCACCAGGAAAGGAAGCTCTGAATGTTGTAAAGAAAACTGGTTTTGACACAGGGACCTTTATACAGCCATCTGTAAGAACGAGAGTTCTCTGGCCTGATCCTGACCACATCACTTGTGGGCAACTGCATGAAAATCAGGGATACTGCCTGGCAAGGGTGGCCCTGGGGTGCCCTGGAGCAGAATGCCCTCTTGGGCCTCTCACTGGGGTGCAGGGGGTCTCTCAGCTCCTCTGGCAAGCCAGCTCCGGGGTCAGGAGTTCAGGGTGGGACTGCACTGTGAAATGTTTTCCAAACCCTTGGGTCCTAGAGATCATGGTTCAGCCTTTCCCAGCAGGCTCACAGCACCAGAAAACTGAGATGCCCTGAAGCTGCCCTTACCACAGAGCATCTATCATACACTGTGACTCCCTCATCTCTAAGCTCTTACACAGAGACTTGCTTTTTTGCTTTTTCCAGAAAAAAACATTATCAGTTTTTGACAAAGCAGTTCTTAAAGAAGTGGTTTGTTTTTCAGCTGAAGGAAAAAATTATCTTAAGGGAAATATCACTTCCCAATTTGTTCTGCTAAGCAGCAGAGATGTGCAGAGCAAAGCAGAGATCTGCAGATGAGGAGCTTGGTCAGCAGCTTCTCCCAGCAAAGTCAAGGCACCAGTAGTTCATATATGGGAAGAATGCCAGGAAGCCAGAAGTATATTCCCATGTCTTTGTGAAAAATCCTCATATCATGTAACAGTACTCATTAAAAAGCATCCACCGGGTATCACAAACTTGACGCTCCTTATCTAATTAGGAGCTGCACGGATATAAAAATGTCTCACATTTAAAGAATGAGTAATTATCTAAATTTCTGCAAGTAACTGCAAGTCCAAATTCCTCAGCAATCTGAGCAGTTGCAGCCTGCTTTGAACATGCCCTGCGCAGGATGATGAAATCAAGGAGGCTTACAGCAACTTTGGGGAAAAAAAAAAACCACAACGCCAACCCCCCCCAAAAAACAAACAAACAAACAAAAAACCAAAAGCAAAATCTAAACCAAAGAAACACCCGAACATTTCTTCAGAGCAGCAGATGTGAGAAAATACCACAGTTGTTCGGATCTGCTTTTAGACACGAGTCTTTCTGGGGCTGGGAGGGAACTTTTGGGCTCGTTGGGGTTCACTGCTGACACAGGTCGCCCGAGGACTGCCCTGAGGTTCGGCTCCCGGCTGAACAGAGCGCAGAGACAGGGGCTGGTGCTCTGAGCTTCACCTCTCTGCTGGGCGACAGCTCCAGCCCCTCCGCCTGCTTCTCGGGCTTGTTTGGTTTGGTTTTGCTAAGCACTGCTGCTTTCAGTTCCTCTACAATAACGGAGCTTGTGTACAGAAAGGTCATCCTCCGGTCAAGCCAGGATCTTTTATCTTTTTTTTCAAACCTGGTATGCAGACAAACCTTATCCTATAAAGTGAATTTAGGTATTTTGAGAAAGATACTTGAAAATGTTAAAAGTAATCATTGGACCATAGCTTTTGAATCCCTTTTTCCGTGAGCATCATTAATGTGTTGTAAATGTGGAATAAATGCCCAGTGTCCCTGAAAAGAGCACAATAACATAGCACATCTGGATCAGAATGGGTTTATAAAAAACATTGTTAAAATGAACTGACAGGATTAACCGCTGTAACTGAAGAAAATAAAATCCACATTTTCCCACTGAATGTGAGTTGCATTTTTACCATATAGGGAAGTATGTGTCTCTTTTCAGTTGCTAGCAAGAATTGATCCAAACAATTCTTTTCCTGATTTTAACTTCAAGGCTAATCAGTGTAATCATTTTCTGTGACAACCCAGAGAGCTCTGTGGTGGTGATGGTTGTTGTTTTGCTAAACATCTCCCTGCGAAATAGATTTTGGCCAAAGGCAATGTCATGTGTTGTCCCCCCTCCTGTGTCTCATTGTTGTGTATCTAAAGTCTGTGCCCAAGGGCGGTTTTTTTCTCCCTGGGTATCTGGATATTTCTCTGGGCAAAGGTATTAAACAACTCTGCTTTGCTGCTGCTATGCCCTGATTAGGCAGTTAAAAACTGGGTTAGCAATAGCATGGAGGATTTATTTCAGGTGCTGTGTGCTCACCAAGGGGCTGTCTTGGTCAGTGTACTCAAATGTGTTAGGGAAACATCTGTAGACTCAGTCCTGTTTTGGTGGACACCGTGCAAGCATGCTTGTCCTGCAAAAAGTGTGCTTGTCCTGCAGGTCTTTGGTTCTGCAGAGGAAGAACAGCCTGGAGCTGAAGTGTGCTCAGATAGATGCTGATGTAAGTTAAATTTGTCCCAAAAGAGTGAGTATCAGAGAAGCAGTCCCAGAAAGTGTCAAGTTTGCTGGGCCATGTTGCACTGCTGTAAGGCCACTGCCGTGAGGGTGTGGGATTAATTCAGAGAGACCCAGAATAGAGTAACATCGATTACCAGCACCCAGTCTGGTGTCCATGGCCAAGCTCATCAGCTGAGAGGAGGTTCTCACTGAATAAGAGACATGTATGAGATGTGACTTGTGACACCAGCCCAAGACCACAAACCCCTCTCCTTGATCCCACTGGCCCTGTGATGCCTCTCTTTCCTGGCAAAAGGGGCAATCTTCTAGGGAGCCCACTGCCTGTCCCATTCCTTCCAGCAGCACTACTTGCAGACAGCAAAGCAACCGTGCTACAGCTCAAGTCCACCATGGTAAACCAGGGGAACACCCTGCACAGCAGGAGGGGACACTGTGGTGCTCCAGGAAAGACACAACCAAAGAAACTCAGAGGATTCTTCTTTCAGCGACAGAAGAAGGGTAAATAATTTCACTGATGGACCACCATGCTTTAATTTTTATCTGTTATTATTGATTTTAATAATGCCCTGGCTTGCTGAAGTTACAGTTTTGTGGAAGATATCTTCTGTTGTGAAAACTGGAGTAAGTGTTAGCTTCTGTGGGAGCAGCATTGAACCTCATGGCCACAGCCCATCTATGCATTTTATCTTCACTTCATCAAACCTGGGAGTAGTATAACCAGTCCTGGGACTGCCTGTACAATGCAAAGGCATCTTGAGGGCCGTAAAGGGCCCCAGATACTGTAGAATCAAACCGTACAGATGCAGTTGTAATAGATGATCAAGTATGAAGAAGTTTGCATGGCTAAAGTTAGTGAGAGAGCATGCTGGTAAGAGGGACTCTTACCAGCATCATGCCAGCAGTTATGCAGTTTGAGTGAAAGTAGGCAAGTTGGCTCTTTGGCCATTGTGACTGACCCCTCTCTTTCTGCAACTGGATTCATGGGGGAGAAGACACCCGGAGATCTTTTTTTTTGAAGACAACAGAAGAACAGCAGAAGTTTTTTGGCTGCCCAGCCAAAACTCCAAGTGTGTCAGACCAGGGCTTAACTGCTGAGGAAGGTCAATGGAATACTGTCAGAGTAAGAGGTAAGGGATGTTTGTGAATATCATAAGCCATTCCAGCTGTGCCGCCTCCCTGGACAGCCATGCCACAGTGGGCAAGTTCTGAGTCATGGACAGGTCCAGCTGGCCCCAGGCAGAGCCTGCCAGAGACCCTGGTATTTAACTGGAAAGTAGAGAAGGCATCTATCTGCACTGCCAAGCAGGACAAGCCACCTTTGATTCCTAGCCATGACCCCCTCCACCTCAAAATGTGGAAAGTTTTCTAGGGAAAGAAAATGGCAGGATTATACACATTTACCACTTCCTTCCCCTTTGTTCCCACCCAATCCTCTGCACTGTTTCATTAGGACAGTATTTGACTCCTGCAATGTACATGAACACATCCACAAAATGCAGTGAGTCAAACCAACTATCCATCTTCTTCTGCAAGTATCTTGATTTTCTGGATATCCAGCATATCTGAGCACTTGCTTAGACATTGCCAGAATTTGGCATGAGAATGTAAAATGATGGATCCTTTCTATATCTCTGGGATTCTTTACAAAGTGCAAGGAATCTGTGCAAAATGAGATCATCCAGCCAAAGAGAGTGTGAGAGACAACTGAAATGAGGAATATACACCTACACCAGGCAATTCAGCAGCAAGTTATGAACAATTACCTCTCTGGTTGCTGATTATCTATGGCTGGCATAATGCCCAAGAGAAAAGGGGAGTATTTGCTTCTGGAGGTTGTTGGTAGCCTCTGCAGACAAGGCAAGAAGCAAAAAAATTGTTGCTGTCCTAGACATCAGAAGGGTCTAATGTCTAGGACAGCAGCTTGGGCCAGCTGTCTTTGTAAAAGCACCAGGATAGCTTTGATTTGCTGAATTTCAGGCACTAACAAACCTGTACAGTAGGTTTGCAATGTAAAACATTGAAAAAGTATTCAGTGAGCCAAAAGTCCAGTTGTCTCTGGTGTAACCAGCTGAATTAAGTGGAGCTACATGGGGAGAGGGTGGAGGCTGTGAATTTCATCAGTCTGAGAGATCTCTTTGAAACTCTCGCATTTTCATCATAGAAAAAAGGAACATCTGGACATATTGTGCAAGGGCCACATTCTGCTTTCAGTTGTGTTGAGGCAAACCCAGAGCTGTCCCAATGGGACGATTCAAGATTTACCCCAGGATAAACAAGTGCAGGATCTGTCACCATATTTTTGATTTTGTTCTCTAAGCTTAACCTGTTTGTGCCCTGTGTGTACTAATTTTCTGAATTGTTTTCTTCTTAAATGAGACACAGGAGCAGGAGGGAAAATTTAAGAAGCCTCCAGTTTTTCATTCAATTGAGATTTTCATGATTCTTAGCATTCTCCAAAAACCTTTGTCTTGTATCACCCTTTCTGAACTTCTTTTCTCCCCTTGGCAACCTGTAAATTATTATTTCTACCTTCCTCTCCCTCTACATTGCTTACTCTTCTATATTTTCCACTTCCAGTAAACAAGAGTGAACAACTGAGAGTTTTGTTGTTGTTTTTATTTTCCCACTGGCTCCAAAGACCTCAGCTAAGAAAACAAAACAAGACAGTTCGCTCAGGGCCATGCTGGGAATTGTACTTTTCAACTGTCTCCACTGTATGCCTCTGACACTCCACAAACTATGAAGAGCTGAGGGAACAGGAAGAGGCTGTCAAATGCAGCAGTCTTGTGCTTGTTTGATTTATTTCTAATTTGTCTTAATTCCTCTTCTTACTCTCTGACTAAACCTTCAATTCTGTCATCTTTTGGACAGAGCCAAATTCAAAGTTGCAATTTTTTGAGTGAAAAGTAATCTCAGGAGTAAGACTCACAAGCAGGGCATGATTTTTGCTCTTGACACCTGAGGAAGTTAAACTTCTTTCAGCAGGGTAGCTCAAACACTTTGTGAAACCAGGGTCTCCGTGAAAGTATTCTAAAAAGAAAGGAACTAAAAAGACTTAGGCACAGCTTTGCATCCTGAGATGCTCAGCAGTGAGAGACAGCCCACGTCCATCCTGGGTGCTGCATGTGTGTGTTGCCTTGTGACATACAGGGGCTCAGGTTTTGCCCACTCTGCTTTTCCCTCTTGCATGGCTCATACATTTGTCACCTAACACTCTTTTTCTAATGTTTGTATTTATAATGGGGGAGAAGGGGTATTTGCTGCAGAAGTCCCTGGAAAAGTGTCTGCAAAGAGTATGGGCAGCAGCCTTTCCTACCTGTCCTTGCCTTTCCTCCCACTCTCGGCACTGCTTTACCATGAGGCACCTGGGAACTTGTAACATATTATGCTTGAAATCATGGCAATTCTAAGATAGCTGACTTTTTTCCTGAGAAAGTAATGTTCTTGCCCTGGAAGACATGAAAAAGCATCTTCATACAGACATTTCCTGATGCTTCTCTTTGCCAAAACTAGAACAGTGAAGCAGAAGTCAGTGCTCAAATAGCCTTGGCGTAAGGACAGTCTGATGCATAAAATGCATATAATTTTAAAAAGTTAGCACAAAGAAATGGTTGTTATTTTGCTTAAACTGAGCTCAACTCAGTAGCTAATTAAGTACAGACTTTTTCCATGGTTATATGCAGTTTTCAAATTCCTATAACACAAACTGTTTCAGAGGATAAGTTAAATACAGAATGCATTGAGTTTGGTAGAGAAAGTTTAAAGGTCTGCATTTTCCCACCAAAGCTATTTCATATCAGCTACAGAGTGGGGGTGTGTGTGTGGAGGGGTTATGACCTCTTTTATTTTTACAACCATTGCCATGATTTCATAATACTGGCAGCAGTCACTTCAAACGAGGGACTAGACTTTATTACTATAATTATATGCTAGTATGTGGGCATAAAACAGAAAAACTTTTCTATAGATAAATGCCAGTAGCAAAATCCTTTTGTCCAACAAGCAGTCCCTTAGCAGTGTTATGAATATTATATTAACCTCAATAAAAGCTATGCCAGAAATGTCTACTGTACATGGCACAAGTCCCATGTTCTTAGGCAGCTTTGTTCTGAGAAATGAACAGCATTGAGAGCATGCAGCACCTTTTCTTTGCAAAGCATGCCAGAGATGTCCACTCATGAATCATACTGGTCCATTGTGAGAGGCAGTAACACCATCTGAAATGGGGGGAAACAGGCACTGTGGATTTGTGCAGATGGTGTGGTGCAGATGCAGGACAATACAGCCCAGCACCCATGAGCATACTGAATTTCTGGGAGGCACAAAAAGGAAGGATGTATCCTGTAGGGAAAATGAGGCACTGAGCCCCATCCCCGCTGTTCCCAGACAAGCCCCCTGTGCTGGCAAGTCAGATCCCACCCACGTGGGAGCTCCATCAGCAAAGATGAAGGAGTTGAGGAATCAGAGAAGACAAGAACTTTGTTGAGGTCCATCACCCTTCTTCAGCAGCTTCTAAGGCCTTTCAGCCCAGCTATGAGAGTGGTAGAGTCACGGTCCTACCAGCCACCTAAGCCTGACTTGTGTGAAGCCTGGGCTTCTGGTGATGCATGAAATTAGTGTGCAGCCTGGGTAGTTCACAGCCTGGGTTGGGAGATCAGGGCCCGTGCAGGATGGTCCCTGCAGCACAGAGAGAGCTGGGAGAGGTGGCAGCAGCTAACCTCCAAATGTGAGAATACTAAAGAGAAAAAATTTGTAGCCTGAGCAAAAGCTGACTTTGCCATCTGAAGTGATTTTAGACTTGATGACTCTTGTCTCTTGAATCTGCACCACTCTTGGGCAGAGTGGGACTGACGGCTGGTGAGGCAAGGGCCTCAGCAAAGGACTAGTTCCTTTAACAAAGGCTAAGCAGGTGTCACTAGCAATTTAGCAAATAAAATCACATGACTAAAAAAAGGGATATAAACCACAACAAATTATTGATCTTGATTTTTTTCCACATTTCCAATAACCCTGTTTTCAATAAGGTGATAGAGGAATACAGAGTAGTAGCTCCGTCTTTGAGGAATTTTATTGGTTTTCTCCAGTGCCTCTTTCCAGCTGTATTAATTTTTCCATCAGTGAATTATATAAATAACATCTTTGTCTCATATTACCTGGAATTAGTAAAATTACTTTTTTGAATATTTTGCAATAACATTTTGAGTACTTTAGTTGTTAGTGATCTGATTTTGATAGGTAAAAAAATGGTATTTGTCATTTTTAGCATGTGGAAGCAGTACTGATGTATGGCTAAATAGCAAGCTGTTATTATTAACCGTTTGTTATCAGTCTTAAAAACCATGCAGTACCCAATGTGTGTACCCTGCTTGACTGAGACATTTCCATTGCACAAACAGTGTGAAGAATTTACACCTGAAGGCCTGAATCTTCTGTGCTGATTTTCAAAATCATACTTATTCCCTTTTCAGTATGGTGGATCTGGTATTGACATGTATTGACAATCCTGTAACTAGGTTGAAATTTGAATCAAAAACTACCACAAGGAAAAGTCACCCTGCTGTTCAAGTGTGTGAGGATAACCAAAGCTGATCTAGCTTGCTTCTGACACCAGGTACATGTAGGGGTAATTTTAGTGTGTGGCATGTTCATGATTGAAAATAAAAATGCAGTCAGTAAAGACTACCAAAAGTAATGGCCAAACACAACAAAGGTCAGCCCAAGCCTCATGCAAGGGTACTGAATTCCCCATCTACTCACCCCACAAATATTTTTGGCATTGTTTCCCTCAACTGGCACAGTCTCTTGCAGGTGCAGTGTTCATCCTCGCAAGGATCAATGATAGGTCTTATTCTGTCTGTAACAGATCTTTGCTTCCCATTCAGCAAGATTAATGAGCAAAGACTGCCAGTGGTCTGTGAGATCACAGCTGGGTTGCTGGTTTCAAGTACTCAACGTGAAACTTCAACAATGACTAAAGAGAAAAGGTACAAGATAATTTTATTCTACTGATGTTCTGATGAATATTATTCTCAAACTCCCACCCAACTAGTCTTTCTCATGGCTCACAGACAAAAATAAACAGAAACTTATTTGGTCCCTTTTCATACATGGAGGCATAATAGGATTAGTAGAACACCAGCGGGGCAGCATAGGGCTGATCTGAAGGTCTGTATAGCCATCCCACACCGCCTAGACCCTGGCTAGAAAATGGAAATATATTTGGGAGAAGCCAAGACATCAAAGCATGTTCCCCAAATAAGCAATCATTAGGCATGGTCTTAAGATAAGGGCCTACATTGCTCATTTTTTTTCTGTTGAAAGAATAGGAAGGAATAACTCAAGTCAGAGACCTTGTTCAACAACTAAAACACCTGAGTTTGGCTAAGCAGAAAAGATATCCACCTCTAAATTACTTTCACAGTGCACACAGAAGACCAAAGGAGGGAAGGACCAGTCTGCTATGTCAGCAAGGGGAATAAAATGATTTTTTACACTTGCAGTGGAAATACAGTGACTGAAGAACAGACACAGCTTCTTGTCTTA
>VXBC01011528.1:210117-233753 GCA_013399945.1 Ploceus nigricollis
TTTTTTTCCCCTTCTTAAACATGTGGTACAATGTCTCATTATGTAGGAACACGCTTTCCTTTAACATGTCTGTCTTCTTCTATCCCCTCAGCCTCCCCCTCAGACTTTCCTTGGACAACCACACTCATTGTGGCCAATGCCAAAAAAAGCCCACTCTCTGCTTGTGTCCAGTCCCATACTCAGTGCTAACTACATGCCAAGACATTGACAGAGTGCAGGATCTTTCTCAGCAGCCATGTCAGGCTGGTTTTTTATAGGATTCCCTTTCAAAATGCTAGTGCAATGGAACTTCATGACCTCTTCTACCAGCAGCTCCATCTTGCATTGCCCCATGCATTATATTCAGATAAAAGGATATATTGTGGGATTTAAGGCTCAGTCTGTGTTACAGGGAGGAGGGCACCAAATGGGCAGACTGCACAGGCCGTGCTTTCTGAACAGTCAAACTGGATTTTCCCTGGACGGAAAATACAAAAATTCTAACTGGTTTTCAAAGGAAATCTCAGCAAAATTAGTTCCAGCCACATTTGATTAAAAGGATTTTCTCTTGTCAGGAAGAGTGGGACTGTGCTGTTCATGGCAATAAAATATTATATGGGTTGTAGAGGATTCCAGTGTGGTGTGTTGAAGAAATTAATATGACAGCACAGAGTCAGTGAAGACCTTCATGTCAGGCTGTTCACTCCCTGCTGCTCTGGTTTCCAGAAAAGTTTTTTTAGCTTGGACTCCTCACAAGCAGAGTGCCCTGGGAGCAGTCCCACATGCCCTCAGCACTCCTGAAGTGTGACACAGATCTTTTATCCCCAGGTTATAGAGAACACATGCACAAAAGCAGTCTGATGTCACCTCCAGGCAACTTCACCTCCACGCTTGTGCAAAGTGGAAGAGACTCTTGCAAGGGCTCAGCTATCCTCTTCACCTCCTCTCTGCTTCCACTCCCAGGTCCTACTGGGACATTGCCTGGCAGCCACATCACCTCTGCTAGACTGCTCCAGAAACAGCTCTTACCATTTGGCCTGTGCAGGACTGTGCTGACTGCAGACAAGCACCTAATTCCTGCTTGAACCAAAAAGATCCAAAAGCAAGGCAGAGGTTACCAACAAGTTGCATTTACCTTCAAACAGCATTTCAGAGCAGATCCTTCCTTCACACTCCTCTGCACATCCACTCCTTGCTCCAGGGTAATTTCCAGCAGAGCCTTGCAGCTGCCTGGCAGTCACTCTGCCTCTGCAGTGCAGCTGGGTCCCCAGATTAAATTCAGAGCCTTTTAGGACAAATTGAGTACTCCTACTGGTAAAAGGCCCACCTCCATTGCTGAGGTAGCAGGACTTGGATTTCCGATTTCCTCCTTCACTGTGAAAAGCCTTGTTTGAGAGGCATCTCCTAAACTCTACAGACTCATCCTCACTCTTTAATAAAATTCTTGCATTTAATCTTATTTTCAGATGTTGAGTCCAGCTTCAGCCAGAAGGTTGGACAAAGTTTTACTGCCCTCCCTGCTTCGGTGCTTGTGCCACTCCCTGGGAAAACAGGAAACATACAATAAACCTCCTTGGACTGAAGATGCAGATGAGCCCATATCTCCTATTTGAGGAACTATTAAATTAGAGAAGGAACAATTACTGGCTGCATTCAGAAGGGACTGCCCAATGTGCATAAGATCTGGACACATAATGGGCAGAGTTTGATGTAACTTGGGAGTGTTCTGCCAAAAACCAGAGGCAACTATGTTTATGAAGAGGAACTTTTGAAACTGCAATTTTGTTATGAGGCATCACAATTCCACTTAAGCTTTCCTTTAGACAAGTCCTTTCCTTACTGAGGCTTAAGTGTCCTGTTTAATGGTCAATGACCTTGGATGCCAAAGCACCAGACAGAGTGGGGGCCCTGAGAGCTTTCCCTCTTGGCCAGTTGTAAACCATGCTGCAAACCTGTTTGGTAGCCCTTATGTGAATGGGGCCTTTGTTAGCAACTGATGAGTAGGATGTTCAGAGAACTTGGGAAAGTATGCTTGGCAAGTAAATACACCTAACTAATAATAAAAATACTCTTCAAATTTGCCAGGCTTCTTTGCTTCAGGCGAGAACAATAAAGTCAATGAATTGTTTAATGTGAGGAAATAACAAGAGAGGGAAGAAAACAAGCATACTGTTCCCTGATGCTGTTTTGGAATTTCTCTTGTGTCAATCCTGTTCTGGATTGACAATAAAAGCCTTTGGCATGCATCCTGCAGAGAAATCAAGAAGGATAACAGATATGTGATTCTGTTGAGAGTTATAGCACACCTAAGCACAGGGATGGACTCTCTGATCTAAGGCATTTTTCATTTGTAGCTGGGGTGATCCTCTATCTGGCAGGCACATGTTTGATTTTGAATGTCTTAACAAGCCAGAGTACTTTCATGGGAACACTCACAATGACATGGAGAGCTGTTTTAAACTGCAATCCTCCTCCACAAGAGGCCCAGAGCAGGCACTAATTAATGGGATGGGTGTAGCACATACCTGCCTCTGGTGGGAAAGAGCTGAGCCTGAGAACTGCATCTCTGCATATCCAACCAATACATTCTCCTCCCTGTAAAGCCAGAAGGCAGAAAATAATTTTAACTCTTAAGAAGAGGCATAATACCTGTATGTAAGGCAGGAGCTTGATTTAGAAATTGTCCTTCTTGTGACCTGGACAACAATTCCACCATTTTCCCATCACTTTTCACTGTCATCTCTCAATTTAAGACACAGCCCTGAGCATTTTTAGGAGGCAGACATATACTAAGAGGTTGCAGATTAAAGCGAGCACTAAACTTGTTAGGTACTAATCTTGTGCTTTGGGAAGACTTCTTTAATTTTTGAGTTCTGCATCTTAAATGACTCCTTACATAACTTGCTATGTATTTTGTGTCTTTTCCTAGATAGTATATTGGTAATCTTGGCTCGAATGAGACAGATTTCTAGGTAGTAGTTTCTGTTATTCTGTTAAATACCAGTGGATGTTTTTCTTAAAATAGCAAAGAAATAGACAAAGGAGAGCAATTGTTAGCTAGGCCTACTTTTGATTGTGGTGAAAGAATCACAAAGATGATATTTGCTTATTCTTATTCTATAAGCTTTTCATTAGGATGCGGGAGGAATGGCATTTTCTGCAATGCCTAGTGGTGCACTATCATGACAGATGGTTACAATGTAGAGTAAGAGCACACTGCTCCATGCTGGAAAATGCCAGGGACTGGTTCCTGTGTTGCTGGTTATTTCTGAGATTAAAGATCTCATCAACACTTAGGTCTGGGCAGTGCTAAAGGTGGAAGAGCAGAAGATGCAATGGGACATTGGCCAGAGTCTCACAGTACAGCAGTCACACTGCTAAGCATCCTAAAGCTACCACAGGTTTCCAGTCTCTAGGGTTAACTTTATCAGAATATCACATTTTAAACCACAGAAATATGGTCTTCAAATGGGAAAAATTGATGTGTGATATAGAATAAAACACGCCTCCATACTTTGCAGAGTCAAACCCCACTTCAGATGAAGCAATTTTCACAGAATCACAGAATTACAGAATCACCAAATTAACTAGGTTGGAAAAGACCTTTGAGATCATCAAGTCCAACCTATGACCTAAATACACCTTATCAACTAAACCATGGCACTGAGTGCCACGTCCAGTCTTTTTTAAAACTCCTCTAGGAACAGTGATTCCACCACCTCCTTAGGAAGATGATTCCACTGTCCCACCACTCTTTCTGTGAACAATTTTTTCCTGATGTCTAACCTAAACTTCCCCTGCTGCGTCTTAACAATGTGTCCTCACATCCTGTTACTGGTTGCCTAGGAGAAGAGACTGACCTCCACTTGGCTACAGCCTCCTTTCAGGCAGTTGTAGAGTGTGACAGCCTCCCCTGAGCCTCCTTTTTTCCAGGCTAAACAACCCCAGTTCCCTCGCCATTCTTCACAGGGCTTGTGTTCCAGGCTCTTCACGAGCCTTGTTGCTCTCCTCTTTTTTTCAGTGGCTTCCTGGCTTGCAGCAAAGTTCACATTGTCCTCTCCTGATCCCTATGAGAGCCAGGTTTTCTCCATCATATTAAAGGTTCAGGTGTGGGTCCACTGAAGTGAAGCCTCTGCTCTCTATGTCTTTTACTGACCACGTTCACAGTTTCTCTTATGCCAGTGTGTCTCCCAAGGCTGTATATATGCCCAGCAGCTGGGCAGGATGTCAGCACCCCACATGATGCTTACCATCAGACCCTCCCTCGTTGCAGCACAGTGAACAAGAGAGACAGTCTCTCTACCATGTGGGATGACATTGCACACTGTAGGTGGGAGGTCTGCTGTGGAGTGGACTAGAGGGAACACTGAAGGCTGGGTGGTGGAGCCCTAAAAATCATGGGGCTGTAGTCTGTAATCCCAAGGGAAAATTCTGCTGTAACTACAATGCAGTGGTAAGCCTAGTCTGAAAGTGCCTATCCTCCCCACCTCTCCCTCCTGCTAGGAAGGGAGGATATCCGGTGCCAGCAGTGACATTCCAGTCAAACCTCATGGTGCCTCCATGCGCAAGGCAAGCTGCAAGTTCCTCAGCTCTGTGATCACCATCAATAATGCACTCACAGTAGAGGACAGGATGGACGAGTCAGTCAACTAACAGTGCTCTCAGGCTGCTCAATGGCACCACTGTCTCTCTGCTGCTCTCTGACCAGGCTGTGCATGTGCGGAGGGCTGCACGCTCCCTGTGAGGATACACCAGCAGGGCTGGCAGGTTGTGTTCTAATCTCAAGGCAGGCTCAGCCCAGGCTGTCAAATTTGCTTAGAATGAAGGAAATCATGTTTTTTCCTGCCTTTCCCTCCTGCCCCTTACTTAAATAACCTCTTCTGTTAAGGAAGAGGCCCAGATGGCAAACAGCCTGCAGCTGTGCTGCCCGGGGAATAGTGCAAGGAAACAAAATTCACACAGCAGGAATAGCTCATAGACTTGTTGGAGCTTGTGCAGAGCAGGACTCCTTTAATCACCCTTTCTCAAGGTAAACTGCATACTTTCATTCAGCTTCATTTTTTGTGTTCCCCATTTTTCCCTCCCATTTGATGCAATTAATTCAGGTCTGGTCATAGGTACTTGTGCAAGGCTTTTCACACTCATGGATTCCATTCACACACAGGGAATAAAATCAGGCATTTTCTTTTCCTTCACCATGCCTTCACACACTCTTTCTAGACCATGTACTACCTGATGATCAGTTCAAGTCTAGACACTTAGCCCTCAAAATCTGCTAACCTCTACTTCATGTGACTATGCCTTTACTCCAATATTAACTTCACCCCACAACAGGGGGACTATTCACATGAGTCAAGGTGCAGGAGATACACCTTCATCCTTCTCTATCCCTTTTCTACTTCTGGCACAGGTATACATTGTGTTCAGTTCATAGTCTAAAGCTTGTCTCTCCTTTGTTTCTCTGTTCTCAGATGCCTAAAATCTTTATTTAGAAACAGAGAAGGGAGGACAAAAAAGGCTTGCAGTACTTGTTGATGTGTGTTGGGGGTGCCCTGAACGGCAGCCACAGTTGCAGAGTAGCTGGGCAGATGTGAGTGAAGGAATCAAATCTTCCTCTAGGCTGCTAACATAAGTGTGATCAGATGGAAAAGACTAAAGTATAAGGACATAATTTTATGACATCGTGATCTACAAAGGTCTTCTTGCCAGGGGACAGCAAGGAGCAAGATGGGATTTATCAGAAATTCGCCAGCTAAAGACATTTAACTCACAGTATTGTTTTTGGACAGGTTTTTGGTTTGTTCCCATAAGGAAAGACGGGTTATAAAATGTAATAGGTTTGATGCTGTTTCAGGGGAGCTGGTTCAGTACATGAGGATGGGACAGGTGACGGTACTACTCACTGAGAAGCAGCTCTCCTCTCTTTGCTTCCCATGGTCATGGGCCACGAGCTCAGCAATGGTGCAAAGACAGAATATGTACGATGGGCAAGCTGGGGTGTTGCTCAAAGGGGACAGAGCTAATGTGCTTTGCATGTGTCCTGGTTTTCAGAAGTTTAAGGTTTTGCTGAGGTGAGTACTCTAAAGTGCATAATCTTGGCATTGCATTAATGCAGCTCTCTGCCAGCAAATTCCATAGCATTTAAAAGAAGCAATTTTATCTTTAATATGCGTTTAAGAATCTGTCATTACTCCCTGGTTGTGCAGGTGGCATGATTTTCTGCCAGCGGCATGATTTTGTGCCTAGCTGTAGGTGAAGGACCTGCTGAAATTCTGTGGAAATCTTCCAGTTTTGCCTTATACTTTACAGGACTGAAACAAATCATATTTACAGGGCACAACTGCTGACAGAACTGAATGAACCATATGTAGGGTTATAAACAAAACCCCATTAGAACCCCATTCTTGCTGGTCACAGTATCTCTCATATAATATGGCAGCTCTCTCCCTCTCTTTAGTTCTTCCCGTAACACATATTGCAACACATATCCATGCCATAATTTTCACCTTAACTCCTCTGTAAGACATTAACTCTCTAGAGACCACAGTATGCTTGCTTGCTTTTGCTCATATGTGTATAAATAGCAACTGGAGAGAAACAGTCCTTTGTTTTCTTCAGCTAAGCTGCACACTGAGCCAAATACTCTTCTCCTGCATGTCCAGGCAAGTTTTCCCAGCCATATCCATGGTCCATCTACTGCCCCTTCACTGCAGGACATCACGTCTTACTCCCTGTGCCAGTGCTGTCATTCCCTGATTCCCCACTACCTGGGGATGCTGCCTATCTTACTTTCATATTTCCTGCTTATCCAGACTTGAAATTTGTGTTACTGTAATTCATCATGCAGTTCCAGTGTTTTTAAGATTTAGGTCTCTATGCCTAACATCCTTCCTCCAAGATTCTGCCTCTAATGATTAAGACAAGGAAGAGGGACTTTGGCTCCAACCAGTCATGGCTCTTCTGATCTCAACACAGGGAGACCTGCACAAGGGTAAAGGTTTCAGCCTGCTTGCATGTCCCCTGCTTGAGTGCAGAATCCTGGTGTGGGTTCATGTCCCCTGAGGGGACATGTGTGGCTGGCTCCTTGCTGTGACAGAGTTCCCACCAGTGGTCTATAGATGTTGATAACTTGTTAATTCTGTGAGCTATAAAACTGGCTGGTCCTGTTTGACTCTAAAACTTTGATCTAGAAACTCCTCTTGGGACTCATGAAAGCATAGCAAACTCTACATTTAAATGGGAGTTTTGCAGCCAAAAAGATGGATAATCCAAAGATCATCAAATTAACAAACACTGTGATGCAGTTCAGTTTTGTAAACACAGTGGCTGCAGCTAAGCTCCCATGAAAAGCCACAATGCTGTGAAAACTGAAATGTTTATTCTTACATTACATTCAAGGACACTAATAAAAATAAAATAAAGTAAATAGATACTGAGACCAGAGGATTCCCAAATATCAAGTAGGGAGAAAGTCTGAAATGGGAAAGATAAAGAAATAAGGGTCAGTTATTGAAGTTGCTTTCATTTATTATATTTCCCCTACTGCTGCTTGTCAGGACATCCAAACCACATGTTTCAAAGAAGATTTTTATGCTGGAAAACCTCAAATGGTATGTTTAAAGGAAAGACCTGTTGTCCAGCACAATTTTTCCGTAGTCATGCTGGCTGCAAAAGAGATGGGTCTTGTGCTGGTGATGGATTTTTCCCCTTGCAAGGTGCTCTATTGACTTCTTGCAATGTATTTGCTGGATGAATCACACACAGAAGTGCTAAGGGGACCACAGAGTTTCCCTTGCAGACATGCCATGTAAGGATTACATACAGCCACTTCTGTGTGTAATCCTTAAATAGGTAAACATGCCCAGGTGTTGGGCAGTACACAGGCAGCCAGTATATATAAATATACGAAGACAGCTGGAAGGTGGCCAGTGTGACACCCACCCGCAAGGGGCCGGAAAGAGTATCCCTGGAACTACAGGCCTGTCAGCTTGACCTCACTGCTTGGGAAGATAATGGAACACATCATCTTAAATGTGATCACACAGCATGCACAGGACAACCAAGGGATCAGACTCAGGCAGTACAGGTTTAGGAAAGGTAGGTCCTACCTGACCAACTTCATCTCCTTTAGTTGATGGTCCTAGTGGATGAAGGAAAGGCTGCGGATACAGCCTACTGGACTTCAGCAAAGCCTTTAATACTGTCTCCAGTGGCATTCATCTGAAAAATGTGACAAGCTATGGTTTGGACAGGTGCACCCTTTGTTGGGTAAAAACTGCCTGGATGGCTGGGCACAGAGAATGGTGGTGAGTGGTGCCACATCCAGTTGGTAGGTGGTTGAATGGTGTTCCCCAGGGCTCATTATTGGGTCCAGTACTGTTCCATCTCTTTATTAATGACCTGGATGAAGGCATTGAGTGCAGCCTCAGTAAGTTTGAGTATATCACCAAGTTAGGTGTGGTGTTGATCTGCTGGAGGGCAAGAAGTCTCTGCAGAGGGATCGGGACAGGCTGGAATTATGGGCTGAAGCCAATGGTGTGAGGTTGAAAAGAATATGCTAGGCCCGGCCATTAGATCACAACACCCCCAAACAGTGCTACAGGCTGGGGCAGAGTGGCTGGAAAGGACCTGGGGNAGGAGGCTCAGGGGTGACCTTATCACTCTCTACAGCTGCCTGAAAAGAGGCTATAGCCAGGTGGGGGTCAGTCTCTTCTTCCAGGTAACAATGAAAGTGGCAGAACAAGAGTACAAAGCCTCAAGCTGTGCTAAGGGAGTGCCAGGTTATACATCAGGAATCATGGAAAAAATTGTCAATTGGAATGAACTTCCCAGGGAAGTGGTGGAGTCACTATTCCTGGAGGTGTTCAGCAAATGACTGGATGTGGCACTTGGTACTATGGCCTAATTGACAAGGTGGTGATCAGTCAAAGGTTGGACCCTATGATCTCAGATTCCTTTTCCAACCTAAATGATTCTGTGATTCTGTGATGTTCAGGCATCCCTTCAGGCCATAGAGGACACAGCAGTACCCAGTATCTTCACATTATGTTTTGAGAAAGAAGGGTAAGGAAGAGTGCAGAGACAACATTTCTGAGCAACCTGAGCAGTGGTTCTGATGGCTCCACACACTCACTTGCTGTTCATCTGCTTGCACAGTCTTATGCTCCCAAATTTATAGGCATCTTGAGAATCCAGTGCAAACTTTGTCTGACCAAATATTTCATCTTCCCTACAATTTTTCTCAAAAGCTTTCCACTTCCTTTCTTGACTCCCATTCTGCCTTTCTTGTTTTTAAAATTCAGCACTTTAGGCTTAGGCAGGTTGGAGAACCTGCCCCTTCAGGTGTTCTTTCAGGCCACCTTCAGAAAACTCCATTCTCCTGGCAAACCCTCCTGCCTTCTCATCCTTTATAATCCCTGTTTTTCTCATGACCTGAATTATTATCCCTGTAATTTGTCTTGTCTTTGTTTGACTTGTCTACCTTCTGTGGGAAGCAGTGTAGAGTGGAGAATGGGGCTTGCTCTGTTTCAAAGTTTGCTACTATCTGAGTTCTCTTCAAACAGCAATAAATCTTGTATCTGCCTTATTATGCCTCTGCCTCTGTCTGTTCAGTCTGGATCTGATGGAAAAGCCCTCTGGCACGTTGGGATTGCGGAACAGGTCTCCCAGAAGCTCTGAGGGACCCATGCTGGATTTTCCCTGTGAGCACAGCTCTTTCAGTCTATGCTGAGGCCCAAGAACAGGGCAGGTGTTCAGAGTGCCTGAGGGATGGTCTTTTTCTTTACTTAAAAATGGAGTGGAAGAAAGGACAAAAATTGGGGAAAATATTACTATAAATGGAGAGAATCCTATTCCCTGCTGGCAGGAGTATTTTGTGAGTCATGGTTATTTTCTTTTGAATACAGAGCTTCTCTGAGCTGATTAAGTGGAATTAACAACACACTCAGGAATCCTCACAGTTCCCTGTTTCTCTGATCCCTGTGGCTCTTGTTTTACCTCTGTTGTCTTTGAGAACACTTGAGGAATTTATTAATGAGGTCCAATTACTGAAAATTGTGGATTTATAGTCAACATTCTGGCTAATGCTGGAAAGGAGCTTTTAACTCCTTGGGAATTTAAAATAAACATCAGAACCCACCTTCCCAGGCGTTGTTGCTCCCCTAAACAACCAGAACAAGAGCTGGCCAGTTATCCCTACCAGGGCACCGCAGATGCATCACCAGTTGAGGCTCCCAAGAAGCAGGTGGTCACAGGCTCAAGATACCTCTCAACACACTCTACCCACTGGGGAGACCACGGGCAGGAAAGGGTTTCAATTAACTGTCCAATTATTGCCCAGCATTGCATTTATTTGATCAAATTACTTGTAATATGTGCAAAGCAGAGGCTCCTGTGAATACTTGATGCTAACCCTGAATGAGGGGTTGAGCTGAAAGGCACTCAGCAGGTCCTGGCACATCTTGAGTTCAGAGGGGCTCTTGCAGCATTGACTAAATTTTGACCTTTGATATCTTCTAGCTCTTTCCACAGACAATAAAACTTGAAAATAGACAGCTGCTTGTAGCAGTGCTGAAAGTCCAGGATTGGCAAGAGGTTTCTCCACAAGTAGAGTGACGTTGTTGGTGTATAATGAAAGTCTTCTGTAAAACCAAAACCAATAAAACAAGGGCTAGGTTTAGGTATATAGTTCTATATTGCTGAATAAAAGGAGCTGGTAATTGATTCCTGATCCTGAGGACAGGTAAAGCAAATTGAATCACTCTATGCCACCAGCTGCTTCTGGATGGGGTTCCTAAGGAACCATTTTTATTTTTAGTGTGTTGTAGGGGTTTTTTAAACATGCTTGAAAATAAAGACTGCAGACTTTTCTGCAATTCATATAAACAGTGGGTTTATAGTATAAAACTTAGTATATGCTTGCAGGACCTTGGGTAGAGCATGTGGACAGTGACAGTTCATTGTCTTTTGGGAAAGTCTTGAAGGAATGAGGAACTAAGTCTAATGAGAATAACTTATTCATGGTGCTTCCTGGGAACAGCCCCTGACCAAATTATTTCCCAAGTCAAGGCTGGGTGTTGTATTGTATAAAGCTAGCTGTGGTCTTGTAAAGGAAAGCTGAGGGGTAAGCAAAGAAATGAGCTCTGCAAACCAGTGCCTATCCAGAGGCCACGCTCCTCCATGGACCTCTTTTAGCAGTATGGATGAGCATGTCTCTCTAATGGATCTTTCATGAGACCTCAGATGTCTCATAAAAGCTTACAGGTGAGGCAGTAATAAGCCTCTTTTTCCCTCTCTACCCAGAAACGTAATTTCATAGAACCTGCAGGACTTTCTGGATACATTCACTGTCTTGTCAAGATTGGTTCAAAGGTTACTGAGATAGGACTGGAAGGCAGCTCCAGAGAAGTGCACTTTTAGGGATGGTATGAACATATAAGCCTTGCTTTGCTGAAAAATGGGGCTGAAATCAGATCACATCAACTCCACTGTGTTTTAAGGGAGCACTCTAATTTCTGAGCACTTCTGGCCCAGAAGAAAATTATGTCAGTGTATTCTATAGCTCAGGGAGAGTACAAAACTCTGCATTTGAAGATTTTCTTCATTCTTGTCTATCAGCTGAGGCTGCACACTAACTTTTAGTATTCTACTAGCCCAGAACTGGGGCTATAGTTATTCCATATTTCAAAAGGGAAAATAGTCCCTTTCATTGCCTGCCTTATGAGATGTGCCAAAAGTTGTTCCCCTTCCAAGCCAAATTCCAGGTAGCTCCATCAGTAATTTGTGGAAATCTGGTGCTCCTTAGTAGGTATTTATAATTCTGCTTTCCTCGGTGAGAAGCTTCAGTCAAAAGCATAGCACCAACAAAGTCTGAAGACGCCAATGTAGACTCATAATGTCTGTCCTTATTATCCAGCACCACCTGCAATGACAATGACAAATACATGATTCCTCTCCAAATATGGCAAGGAGCTCAAAGCCCTCCACACCAAGCAGGCCAGATTTCTTAAGCAAGGAGATCATTTTCAATCTGGCTTTATAGTCAAGATTCCAGTTATTGTCACAACTCAAGGAGAATTGTGGAGTTGGAGTACAGGAACCAGTGGCATCAGGCCTCGTGTCACATCTTACAAGGGAAGGTCTACCTCGGGCTCTGCAACTGTTTGTCAGTGAACCACTGTTTTTCTAGGACAGGAAGGAGTAGCCTGGTGATGAGGAGCTGACATCTGTGGCCCTGTGCAGTCTGCAAAGCTCACAAGGCTGCACACACTTTCAGCTAGATAATGCCCTTTGGTATTTATGGGATTAATAGTTATTGAGAATTATGTCTGTTTGCAGGGTAGAATATACCCTTTAGACTACATTACTCATTGTGTGAGTCACTATGTTGAATAACATATGTTTCCTATATTTGGTGGGATGACCCAATACATTACACTTCCATCCAGAATGGCATTCTATTTAAACACCACTAGCCTTCCTTTTCTACTCTAAAAGCCCCAAAACATAAACTTCATTGTCATACAAATTTATTATGTTTGGATTTTTATTTTTTGCATAATCAGTTGCAGGACCTGCAATATTAAGCCAGATCAACTGTATGCTGGCTGATAGCATCTAGATTATACCAAGTTTGTATGTGTCCTAATGAAAGATGTGTTAATTGACAGCAGTCAGTTAGATTAAAACCAACAGAAAGAGCATTTAACTTCAAGAATTTATGCCATTCCCCTGGAACCAGTGAGACTATTCAGGTGCTTACAGCTGAGGACATGCATATTTGTTGGCATGGTTGCTACACCATTGTTCTTGCGAAGAAGGAGCAATGATCCATCATCATCAAGTGTAACAGGGTGCTAGGGGCTACTTTCATTAGAAGGAACGGCAAAATTCCCATTGATTTCAATGGAAGCGGGGCAGGCTCTGACACAGAAGTAGTAAGCTTGTGTAAACAAAAGTTACAGAAAACGTTCCTCATTACAAGTATTTATGATGACTGTGGAGCCTGAGAGTCTTTTGGGTGTGGAGCCTCTGAAGTAAAGCAGTTATTATTTCACTTTTCTCCAGTGTAATTAAGGCTAAGGCACATCAACAATTCACTGATTTTGAGTATGTGGTGTTGACTTCTGAAAGTGATATTACCTCAAGTCAGAGGTTTCTGAGAAAGCACAAACTATATCAAAACACATTTCCACCTCTATACATTTATTTATTGACTTTCTCCTACAGCAAAATTAGTTTTAGTTTTGCTACTCTGGTGTTTCTAGAGCAGTGGTTATCGCTTCCCTGGGGTGGGGAACCTGAAGTTTATTCTAGTATAGGTCTGAACCCCATTACAAATGTCATGTAGATGCTCACACAATTAGGTGAATTTGTCTTTCCTATCCCATTTCTTACACACACCTTCATGTAGCTAGCAGACACCTTACTACAGACAGGCTTCTGGTTGAAAATAACTGTTATAGTCAGTTCTGGGGGTTTATGCCATGAAGAAATACCAGTTCACAATGCAAGGTTTAGATAAAAACTAACTCCACTACTTTCATTGAAAAGTAAGTAGCTGATTTCTGTATGACTCTATATCAAGTGGCAAAAAGCAGTGTGACTAAATAAGGGATAAATAAACCAAGAATCATTTCAGACTACAAATTCCAGAGAGATTTCAGCTCAGGATCCAAAACTGAGAGTATCATGGCTGCAGAGATTAATTCATAAAGCTGTTCATATGCATCGTAAGTATTTTCCATTTATAAATTTCTGCATCATATTTCCCAATTAGATCCTCAAATTCAAAATCTGTGTAAGACTTACTTCTCATATTTGGAATGTACAAATTATTGCCTTGGAGCCCAGCTATGTCTTTGATCCAGATCTAGAAGAGAAATCTGATGAAGGTACAATAAAAAAATAGAGAAAAATTATCTAGCAATCTGCCACAGTTACACTTCTATTCCAAGTGTCTCCTCATTCTCTTTTAACTGAAGGTATGAATGCTTGCAATAGTAATGCATTTACTCATTAAATTTTATGATCTATAATGGAATTGAGGGTATTGCCACTAGCCAGAAGAGTGCTTTTCATGTTTTTTGAATCCTTTTGAGCTTTTGACTTTGGGATATTACATTGAGACAACTTCTGTTGTGTAAACAAATACATTGTTTTGTTCTTCACTTGAACTAATTTTTTCATTTTTTCCAGCATCACTTTTCTTCATTATGGTACTTTGTATCCCTTTCCTTATTGTGATGGAATAGCAGCAATTTGGAGGTTTTTTTAAAGTCTAATTGCTAGTATGTTTTAAAATACATTGAGATGCTGACTACTGCATTCTGAATAGATGCACTATTTCACTCAAGTGGTATAAGCGTGACTGAAAAAACATCTCACTAAAATCTTTACTTAGTGCTTTTCAAGGATCAGACTAGCTCATCAAATGGTATCTGGTGTTAAAATCCTTACATCTATTAATTCTAATTAAAATTACCTCTTTTTTTACCAGCCAATCAATTTATTACTATACCCCTTCAGTACAATTGAGAGACTGACTACTAGTATTGACCATCTGGTGTTCAGTGAGATTCTAATTTATTACACCTACTCTTATAGCAGTGCCTGTAAGGTTTTACAGTAGCTCTCAATCTTTAAACCTGAGGTGGAACTGTAGGAGAAATAAGAATTCTACCAGCCAAGGATTAAAGATTTTAATTCTCCAAGGGTTGATATGAACATTTTAAAATCTATTTTTCTTACTGTTCTGAGGTGTAATTTCTTAATTCTAGTTTCGAATTGATGCCTCCTAGGTGTTGTGAAATTTATTTATATTTTGGTCAATACTCTTTTAGAGATATAGCTATTCCTTAAACAAACTGCTGTATGTTACTTGGAGTTGCAAAGCATATCACACAGTGAAAGAAGGCCGTGCACTCAGAGTGCAATGGAAAGGTTGCCAGCTATTTTAATAGCAGTTTATTTATAGATATTCTCTAATCTAGAACTTCACCATTTAAAAACAATATAGGAGCAAATAATAAATCTGTATAATTCTTTGAGATTACTGGTTTTTCATAAGAGGACTATAAAGGCTCATCTGTCTGATATTAAAGGCTTAGACTTTTTTCCTATTTCTCACTTCAGAGTAATTCTTTCCATAAGCATTGGATTCAGGTTGAATCAGGTTATGTGATTTGCTAATCTTCTGCAACACAGTTCTGGTGATCTACAAAGTAGGGTCAATTATCCTAAAAATAAAGGATATCTTCTTGCAGAGAAAGAAAAATAAGAACACAGACAACAAACTTTGCTGCACTTTTTTGGCCCAGGGTCCTTCCACATGAGAAAGGCTGAATTATGTTTTGTGCTTTTGTCTGCCTGTGATGTTACACTGCAATGTATGTACTTGAAATTCATGAACAGACATGACCAGAGGAGAAGCCGTTAAATCTAAAAACGTTTTGTGTGAATCCTGCCTCAAACATCATAATCTGTTTGTTCATCTGATAATGGGAGAGGCTGCAACATTAAGGGAAAAGAGAGTTTTTACATACAAGTCTTGACTTGAACCCTGACAGCTTTTTAGAAACTTATTGTAATATAAAATTTATTCCTAGTTTTTGTGAGTGTGAGATGTTCTGGAATTTGCAGAATACAAAGCATGCCAAGTGTGTCTTTTTCCTCCTTTCCTTTCAAACTCTTTTCCTCACAGCACATGAATACTGTGACAATTTCCTTGGATGGCCTTCAACAAGTTGCTGGGAAGGGCTGTCCTTGAGTCCCTGAGTTCTGGATTAGGAGCTAAATCAACTCACCTCCATGAGCAAAATGGAAATAAAAAACTTCCTCTCTCCCACTTTACTTTCCAGAGCAGGGACTGATTTCAAAGCAGATATATCAACAGTGAAATTACGGTTTTTGGTTTTTTTTTTTTTTTTGTAAAGTATAATAGCCCAATTGAGTGTCATGATACTACAGAAGATTATAATACCTCACTAATTAATCTTCTGTGACTCTTCACATGGCTGAGGTATCACTGAGATAAATAGACCCTATGTTTTTGTGCAGTGTCACATGTTTAATTTTAAAGTAAGGTGATTCCATTATAGTGTAAGTTGTAAGGCTGTCTTGCTCTTTTGTTAACAGAAATGCTTCATTTTATAAAAGAAAAGGATGAAAGAACACACAGAATAAATAAATCTGCTTTCTTTGTGTGCCGCTGTTGAGTGTCTGTTTCCCAGGTGGTACTTGGCAGTACTCAAAGTTTATTATGACTGGGTTTTGTAACATCAATCATACCCCAGGTATGATTTTTTACCCCAGGTAAAAATACTCAGACATGACTCACCAAAAAAAGAGATCTTTGCATTCCTACAGTTAATTCTGTATGTTGCATATTAATAGGAGTTGTGGACAAATACTTCTGTGCTCACCATCTTTCACTGTGCAGCAGAGGTTCTAAACTATGCAAGTTCCTCCTGATTTTGCTGTTTGCTTTCATAGCCTGTCAGAGTCTAGATGTGCAAAGCATTTTTTCTTGTTACCCAATCTTCTTGCCTAACAATTAAAAGGGCTTCAGCTATGCCATTATAATCATAACGTTGATCAATAATCAATGTTATTAATCAAACATTAACATAATCAAACATTATGACCATTTTACAAATTAGGTAAAAAATTGAACAGAGTATAAAAATCAAGAATTTTTTAAGAAAACAGGTAACGCAGCTTTGTTGTCTGTGACCACTTTTCATTATGTGCAGATATGTCTGAACTCATCAGAGCCCATGCCACCTTGTGTTTGTCTCCAAAGGAAAATGACCCTCTCTGGGCTGTCTGATTAAGCAATCCAATGACAAGAGTTCATATTTGCAGCATTTCTGTGACACATATTTTAATCAAGCATTTTGAGCCATTTTCCATTTCCAGTTGACTGTTGTCTGTTAGAATCTTATATCTGTCTCACGACTCTGAACGCAGAATAATTTCAAGGCTTAGGTTCAGTATAGGTGGTACCAAAATCTCAGAGAAATCCTTGTGAGGGTTCAACCCAAGAAGTGAGAAGACTGTGGTTTGTCCTTCTCTTCTGAGATTGCTGCTTTGGTGCTTAATCACACCAAACCCAATTCAGGAAGGAAGATCCACTCTGCCCTTAACGCAATACAGCCCTGGGAAGGAAGGGGATGGAGGCCCTCAAGGATTAAAGGAAGGGTGGAAGGCCTGGCAGATGTTTCTGGTTCAGACCTGTGTCAAACAGTTATTCATCATGACTACACAGGCCCAATAACTGCTGCATAGTTTCCCTTGCCCACTCTTTGATTTGTACTCTTGCATTTTGCCACCTTTAGCTTGACTTTGAGTACTAAGAAACCAGGGCTCTGGCTGGGTTTCCTGAGATTTTAAGTGCAACTTAGAGCAACCTGGAATACTTTCATCTGCTGTTTGTTACTTACTTCTATTTTAGTCACAGTGAACTGAAAAATGTTATTTGAGTACTAAAAAGCACAACAGTGCTCAAGTAAATTGGCCTCAGAATCTGTTTCATCATAATGAAAGCATTTACATCACTGCAGAGGTTAATTTCCCTGCTTCTGCAGTGCTCTCCACGTGTGTTGGTCTTCCCAGGTTATTTTAATAAATGACTGTCAAAGTAGCTACAGGCATTCTGCTGCTGGAACAGAATGTGGTTTTTGCAAAGCAAACATCTGCAGGGCTTTCCAGATGCAGGATGAGCATGGAAGTGGGTGTTATCTCTCAATGGGAAGGGAGGAATGTGGCTAGCAGCAGCAAATATACCAAAACAAGTAAGTAAATATATCTTTATTTTGCCATTAAGAACAAAATAAAATAAGGAAGACAAGGAAAAAACGAAGAAAAAAAAGGAGAGAGTATAAAAAAAATTATATCTGCAGGAAAGGGAAAATTTTTCATATTTTTATTTTTGCATGACTGTTTTCCACAACATAGGACTGTTCAAAGCACAAGCACAAGAAGGGAATTTCCCCAGGAACCTCCCACATTGACACACTTGGAACTGTCAGGGACAAACAAGGATTCATAGATGCCACAGAGATGTTGTGAGAATCAGTCCTGGTTAGCAAAAGGAATTAAATTTTCCATCTAGGACTAAATAAAATAACTTGTGCCTTCATTCTAGCTTTCTTGGCTGACGTCACACTTTTACCACTTCACCTTGGTTTGCCTGGAGCATCAGCTGCCAATTTCATCTGGCAGAGAGGAGCCTCCCTCCTAATGAACATGTGGTGGGTTTCAAGCAGAGTCTGTCTTAAAGTCTTTGACAAATAATTAAATTTAATATATATTTTCTCTCAGATTTCACTTGATGCAAAACTGCCTGAGAGATGTGTTTATACATTACAGCACACATTAAAAGAGAACCAAAACAGGGCAGAATCACAAGGTTAGAAGAGACCTTCAAGATCATCAAGTCCAACCTGTTCCCTAACACCTTAACTAAACCACGGCACTGAGTGCCACGTCCAGTCTTTTTTTTTTAGAAATGTATAGCTGAGGTAAAACATGTGTGAGGAACCTCTTGATGCTGGGCTGAAGATCAGACAAGCTTATAAAAAGGGCAGGGAATGCTCATTATGGACTGAGTCAGCCCAGCAGCTGTGAGGCTCCTCCCTCCCCACTTCAATGATTTTATTGTTCACCCAAGCCACTGGCAGGCAGTCAGGAGAAATCCTCTCGGCCCTGCGTCTGCCCCTCTGCTGGATGCAATGAGGCCTGGACAACTTGGTGCTTGAGTTGTCTTGGTGAAGTCTTGCTTGATGTGACCTCTTCTGATGGGATGCAAAGGCAGGGGACACCAGGGTTGCTGTGCAGACCTGACACGTGCACCATCCTGGAAATCACAGCTGAGCTTAAACGAAATAAACAACAAATTCTCCCAGAGTGCTAGATGAATGCTGACTAGAACTGCAAGTTTCAGATGCTTAAATTAGATCCCCCTGCGGTTGCAGGTGCAGACTTTCCCCATACAACTAATAATGGTTCAGACTGTTGGTGTGTTTTTCAGATTTTTTTTTTTTTTCAGATTTTACCACTCAGGTTCACTTTGGGCTTGGCATTCCCTATAACTCTGCCACTCACTGCTCTATCAACTGCCAAAATGCATTTCCATCAGCATAAAATCCGATAATTTTGAATTGCATTGTTTCCTGTCCTTGTTCCTTCTTTTAAATGTTATTTTGAGGGGGGAAAATATACCTGAAATGTCAGGAAAAAGACAACCATTTCCTTTCTCTTTTCTTTTTCACCATTGAGGAAAGGTTTGTTAGTCACTAAGGAGCATTGTGTCTAAGGCTCCAAGGACAGCCCTAGTGCTCTCTGAAGCAGCTTGTTTTGTCTGTGTGCCCTAGAAAAAACCATAATGGCATTGAAAGAATTCACAGTGCTGTGTTCCATGATAAAAACAAACAAATAAATAAATACATACATACCTACATAAGGAATTCTAGGCATTAAAAAGCCTTAAGACCCAAAACATGTTCAAAGAAGAGTCCTGCTATGATCTGCAACTGCTGGTGTGAAATAAACTGAACTTTGGCTGTTGGCATCATAGAGGGTTCACCTGTATGGCATCAGAGACAGCCAAGGAGGATGCAGCCACAGAGAGGTTACGTGCTTTGTCTGAGAAAATCCAAGCCTTGAGTGCATACAATCATCGTTTCACAGTATGTTAAACAGTTTCTGGTCATTGGAGGGCTGGCTGATCACAAGTGTGAAAGAAGATCACTTCTTAACGTTTAGTCTGTCTGTCTCCACAGGGGTTGTCTCCTCTGCCATAGTATCTAACAGCCTTTAATCTGTCAATTTACACACAGGTGATGCACACCACTTTATTTTGCTTTTCATCTTTAAAGCATTTTTCAGTTCTCACAAGGTTCTGGATGCTGATATTCTCACGGTGTGAAGAGATAAACTCCTTGTTAAAGTTAAAAGAGACCTAAAATTCTTGCTTTGAGAGGCAGAGGGCCATCTGAACCTGGGGCGGAACTTAAAAACTCCTGCTTATCACTTTCAATCTCAGAAAGCAGGTATGGTTTCTAACAGTGCAAAGAATCATAATGTGCTGCCCTGGGTTAATGTGTCCTTCCCCTAACAAACTTCACAGTGTAGACAATTCACTGTAAACAGAGATCTGATATCTAGCAGTGTGTGTTAACAAGTTGCCTCTCCCCGAAGAGTCTACTGGGTTTACTGGGCTGCTAAATGATACAGCTCTCTCCCTCTTATGCTCTAAGGCCTCCCCTTTTGTCATATATATGCACAAAATGCAGTGGAAGAGCAGTAACCAACCTTATTTCAGTTTCATAAGAAGTCAGATCCTGAGTCCTTCTGGTTTTGAGTTAAATCTATTTACTAGCTCAGCATGTGTGTCTGGTTGAACTTAAGGGCGGGGCACCTCCGCTCTCATTGAGAAGCCTATTTCTGCTAGAGGCTGGGAGTGCTGCCTAATTGCTCTGCAGAGGAGGCGTATCGAGTGTGCTCCCAATAACCTGATGCAGATTCCCCCCAGAGCATAACTACAGCCATAGTGCAGTACAACCAACTTTTGCAGGCAAGCAGGAGAAACAGGAAACTCAGGAAATGACCAGACAGACCCACCAAGATTTTAGAGGTTGTTTACAACACCAGGTAGAAATTCAAAACATGAAGGACCATGTTGGCACAGCTTAAGCCAGAAAGCCTCAGGTTTCCACTTTCGTGTGACTGTCTGACATGACTTCATGTAAAGCTCATGTATATACTGCAATGGTACAGTCCTACGAAAGCCTCAGTTCACCTTTCTAAACAGCCCAGCATAACACAATAGAACCATTTTAATCTGCACTGAGATTAAATCTGAGCACTCTAAATCAGACTTTTCCTTTCATTGAATGTAAACAATCAAATCTCACTGTGAAGCCCTTTCCTGCTTTACTCAGCAACAGGCTCTTGTATTTCACCTCTTTTTATTTAGTGAAAATGCTCTTATTTAAAAGACGCTTTAAATAAAAGTGTTTCATATTCAGCAGGAGGTATCTGAAAATCTGTTTTATCCTGGCACTATAGAGCTGGAGGAAATCTGACCTGAGCAGCTCTCAGAAAAAGTTTTTAAAGAGACATGGTCAGATTATCATCCTCACTCCTGTCTAAATCCAGACTGTATCTACTGATTTCTGAAGAACTGTCCCAGAGTTACATAAGAGAAAGTAAGATTTAAATGAATAGTTTGCTTTTTCAAGACTCTGTCTTTGCAGGTCTCACCCTTGCAGTGCTCTGCTCCAAGTAACTTGCTCTACCTCCTGCTACTCCCAATACCTTCTTGCCCACTTGGAAATTTAGGTACGTTAAAGTGCAGAAAAGCCTTCTCATTACCGGGTGGTCTCCCAGGCCTCTGTCTCCACCAGGCACATCCTGGTGAGAGCCTCCAGTCTGCTCCTCCGGGAAGCAGCCTGAGCTGAGGGTGGGTTCTCCTGCCTTTCTAGGGACACTTGCCAGGTGAGGCAAGCACACCCAGGCACGAAAAGGCAGCTTTAACCCTCTGAGGCCAAATCAAGAGGTCAGCAAGAGGCCATTTGTGACATGACATCGCATGTGCACTGCCTAGCCCTGTTCTTCGGCAAGCATCTTTCTTTCTGCAAGGAATGTTAGGTAGTGTCAGTCATCTAAAAAATGCAGTTCACTTTCTAATGAAATCACAGAGAGGGAGGGGAGACCAAGAAAAAGAGGAGAAACTGGCAAGGAAGTCCATCATTCTGGTCTGTAATAATTAAATGGTGCTTGAATGTATACATTGAGAAAGCGTCATTTGCCCTTCCCCTCCTCAGAGACTAATTTAAAATATTAAATCGTTAAATAATATCACAGTTTTTGCAAAGCCATTCCTAATACTATTGTGCTGCAAATCCTGTCTGATCCAACCCTCAAATATTTATGTAAACTGAAATATGTCTGGAAAGAAGTCAAAAAAATCCCCCAAATATGCCACACAATCTCATTCCCACATATCCCTCCCTCCTCATTTACATTCATGTTAAACCCATTCCAACTAGTTCCCAACTGGTAGGTGACGGTTGATGAGTGATAATTGTAGAGCCCATTTCTTTGAGGTCATTGATGGCCAAACCTCTTGCCAAATGATTTAGTCTGGAATTTTCAGTAGTTGCAAAAAATATTTTGCAGCAAACTTTTTTTTTTCCCTTTGTAAATAGATACATGTAGTTTGGAAATTTTTATTATTTGTTATTATTGACTGTGTTCAGAAAGAGATAACTTTAAAAAAACATTTAAGTTGAAGCCTTTCTGCTATAGAGTACAGGGTATGCTTACACACCATATCCTACATAGCTGACAGATTCCAGTAAAAGCAAGATAGATATATGTAAAATGCAGGCACTTGTAAAACCTTTCTATACCATTTGCAAATTGCATCTGTCTCTCTGTTTGCAGTGTTATGGTTGACAGATGCTGCCAATTCACTTCTCCGTATCGGCAGCGCTGAGCAGTGGGATGTGTGTAAAATGTGACACATTGTCAGCTGACTCGTGTACCTGACAGTCCCCCCAGAGGTGATGAAAGCCTGCAATTTCATTGACTTCAGTGGTGGAGAATGCTACCAGGGCTGGAGAGGCCAGGGTGTGACAGGCAGCTCCCCACTGAGGGGGGATGACAAGCTGTGTCTGTAGTGTGCAATTTCAAGAAAGCTGGGAACCCCTGCTCATAAAGCACCAGAATTATTTGTGCCTGAGAACTCAGTGTCTCGAGGCATAAGACCTTCTTGGGAAGATGGTGTTACTCCCTTCATAAAACTGATCCAACACTTCTGCCTTATATGGGGGCAGAAATGTACTTTTCCTCATATGCAGCTATTTCAAACCCTTCATTTTGAAAGAAGATTGCATCAGCTGCTGCTGTGTAAGGTCTGGATGACCCTGCCATGCTGAGCAGCTCCAGGGCAGCCATAAATTGAAGAAGCACAAAATCCCAAAGCCACAGAAGTGGCCACATCCTCCTGCTCTGCAGAGGAAGAGGAAAATGCAGAGCAGAAAACAAAGCCACCTCCATGATGCTGTAATGATGATGAAGTGCTAGTGGTAACTTCAGAAGCATGACGGGAAAATACCTTTTCAAGTGGATTCTTTTCAAGAATCAGATGTGCTGATCTGCTGTTACAGGAATATTTGCAAGCAAGAATGAGATGAACTAGACCTGGAATCTGTTTGACTATGGGACATATTTGGGAGAAGGAAACTAAGTATGTCACCAGCTGATTGTGCAGCAGCAAGCAGAAAAGGTGGTGGCTTACCCTATTTTATGTTTTTATTTAAAGGTTTGAATGCACAACGTAAAGCCTAGTAGAACTACAAGCTGGAGATCTGACACAATGGCAACCTTTCCCCCCCGCTTTCTTTCTGTCTTCAAAAGCAAAGCTCTGACTACATTCAGTTGTTCTGCATTCTCCCCCCTGACAGTTTGTATCAGTTCCTCGCCCAGCTCTCTGAGGGATGGGACATTCATGTAGTCAGGATGACCATTTCAGTTCTAAGAGGCACACAAGCCTCTCACCAGTCCTCTTCTGTTGCCTGGTGGCCTCAGGTGGATGAGGGGGGATTTCACCTGGGAGAGCATCTGAACCCTGTGGGGAGATAGGGACCAGC
>VXBC01011529.1:0-52540 GCA_013399945.1 Ploceus nigricollis
ACCGCTCCACCTTCGACACCAATGTCATCACCATGACCCGCTTCGTGATGGAGGAAGGCAGGCGGGCGAAGGGCACCGGGGAGTTCACGCAGCTCCTCAACTCCCTCTGCACGGCCATCAAAGCCATCTCCACCGCTGTCCGTAAAGCGGGCATTGCCAACCTGTGAGTCCCGGGATGCGCCCTTACCTTTCCGCATCCCCGCGGATCCAGGGCATCCTGCTGCCTCCTGCTGGGGTGGTGGGTATCGGGATGAGGATGGGAATGGGTATTTCTTTCACCAGAAAAGCCTGTGAGTAGGGTTGCATCAACCCATCCTCTCGCACAGAGCTGGAGGTAACTCCTTTAGTATCTTGGCTTCTTGATTTTTTTCAAGTGTCACAGGTCCTATGACTTTTCAACAGTGTAAGGTGCCTAGTCTTTGAGAAATGTTTGCTGATAATAAAACTTCATTAATGCTTTCAGCAGGTGTGAGTGCCTGGAGCCATAAGACCAAATATACTGAAAGACAAAGCCAAGCAAAATAAGGCTGAATTATTGCTCATTGCATATTGCTTAATATCAAAGCATCATTTTATCCTTTGAGGTGTCAAATCAAATTTATAGTGTTGGTTTTTTTTTCATAGTGCATCATAGCAACTAGAGTTTCTTTATGAAACTTTAGTATCTAAGGATTTAAAAAAGTGCACTGGTTAGGAATGGTAGTGTCTGTAGTCAGCCAGTCAGAAAGATGTTTTTCTGGAGATGCATCAGAAGGAATTTGGAACTCTTGGAATGTGAAATACCTGAAACGTAGGTAACTTACCCTCCTAAGTGTTTTACTTACTAAGTAAACTACTAAGTATCTTCATATGCCCAGCTGTGTGCTGGTCGAGGCTTTAGACATGAACTACTTCATTACTTAATGGAAAATGTTGTAAAGAGAAAATGAATTTGCCTCTACAAGCCATGCAGAGGAAAATATATTAAGAAAAAAGGGCAAAATTCCTCCACTTGATGTATGTTTGAGCTATTTTTCTGTTTTGACTTCAGACTGCATGTAACTGTGGTAATTTTTAATTGTGATATGCTAGCCCTTTCATATGCCTTGTATATCTATCAATAGAGACCAGGGTGTCCCAGCTGTAATCTGATTTGTAAGCTTAGGGCCCTATTCCTTTAGTGTCTTACATGTGTGTCTTTTGGCAGCTGCCCACAGGTTTGGTATTTGTGCCCATAGACTTGCCTTATGATCCCCTGCACAGTGGGTTTAGCTCTCCATCAGTGCTGGGGTAGCAGGTTTTGGACTCATAAGCCTCCTTGAACATTTCCTGCTGTGGAACTGCATTTTATAAGCAGTGGTGAGATTTTGCTTTGCTGTCAGGGAATGTGAACAAGTAAGCATCACTGCAATCCATTTCTTTGGACCATACTCAGACTCAACTATGTGCTTAGTGCTGCTCAGCATGGGAGGTGCAGAACACCTGTGGAAGACTGTTCTGCCTTCCCAGCTGCAGCCTCCACGCCGGACATGTCTTCTCCTCCCAGGAGCCCCCAAAAGATGAGGTACAGAAGCTGTTCTGCTGCTGTGCCTCCACTCATAAGCACGGTGTTCCAAGTACTTTTTTTCTAAAAGCATTTTCACAGTTGCAGAAAAATATTCAAGTCACTGTAGCAGAGGTAGAGAAAGACAGAGAGTTATGCCAGGTCTTTTTCTTTGTCTCATGCATAAAACTGAAGAAATGCATTGCTAAAGTAATGTGTTCAGTGTTGTTACATAAAACCTGAAATACCAGTGTTCAGCCTAATCAATGAACTGTAGCTGAAAGACCTAAGAGTCATCTGAATGTGTGCTGAGCTGGCTATTGTTTTCCCCTTCTAAGAGCTGAATTTCCCCTTTCTCTGTTTTGTGTACTTACAGGATCACCTATCATAAGGTCTCCTGATATTTCCGCATGCCAGATGGTTTGATTCTGATTAGCTCGCAGCACTTTATTTGTATTTCTTATTTGTATTTCTCAGTTCTTTTCCCAAGGAGACATTTAATACTTCAAATCAAAACTGAAAACATTAAATCATTAATAGGTTGATTTATCTGTGAACAGACTTTTTCTGCTGCAATTTGCACATCATATTGCTAATCAGGAGTATATAGCATAACTAGTGTGGTCAGATTCACATATATATTCATATTTTTTAAAGTATATATTCATGTGCTTTTAAAACATAAAATATTCTAATGAATTCCTAGCTTTTAGGGTATGCAGAGCCTAGAATTCAGAAATAATATGTAGGTCTTAAGAGCTCATTAAAAAGCACAGTTGTAACTCAGCCTTCACAGCCTGGTCTGGCTGTGTTTAACTATAGTTTACAAGTATTGAAAAGTGATTCCTTGTTTTGTATTTCTCAGCAACTTCTAGATATGCAAAGACAGCTAATGGTAACATGTCTCAGCAAGAATTCACTGGCGAGTAAATATAAAACAAGTTTAGAGAGCTGCGATGTCATTTCAAAGTGCAGTATGTTTACAGGAGGTTTTACAGGTGTAAGAACCCTTTAGAAGATGCAGTGCTCTGTTCTCATGAAATGCTCTCTCTTGCAATTGCTCTAGCTATGGAATTGCTGGGTCTACCAATGTGACTGGAGATCAAGTAAAAAAGCTGGATATTCTTTCCAATGATCTGGTGATTAACATGCTCAAGTCATCCTTCAGTACATGTGTTATTGTGTCCGAAGAAAACAAAGATGCTGTGATAGTGGAAACTGAAAAACAGGTTAGTAACTTTAAAAGTTCTCCCTGCTTGATTCCAGATCAGCCTGTACAGGTGTACTGCTCCACATCTAAAGAAATAAAACTGAACAAAAATTTTCAGAAAACAGGTACTTTCCTAAATTGGCAAATGAAGGTGGAGGTGATGGGTGGAGACGGTGTTAGTCAACATTTGTTCTTTCTCTAATTTCTGCTCTCCAGACTAATGTTTTTGTTGGTTTTATTTATTTTTATGTGTTGTTCCTCCCCACCTTCTTTTTCTCCCACTGTTTTGTAATTGTGGGGAAAATATTTCATTCATCTCTATCTGATCTCTGGAACTATGCTCTGAGTCAGTCAAGCCATTTTGAAGTGCTGCTTTTTGAGTGGGACACTGATGAGCTGTTCTCTGCAAATCAAATCTCGAGGTCTTTAATTCATGAAAATTCTCCTTGAAGCCTACGAAAGACTTAGCAACAATGAAACAAAAGCATTTTTTACATTTATTATTCTTTATATTCACAAGCCTGCATGCACTTGTTGTGGGATAGTTCCTATTTCCCAGCTAATATTTTGGTCTGATCATGTAAAAACCTGAGTAAAAATTTAGTAAAAACAAACAGCAAAAACATAATTTACCAAATATAATGCGGATTGCTTTGTTTAAGCAGTTCTTTCTGTCCCTGTTGAGAAATCTTCAAAATTTATTTTCTAGGCATTGGATTTCCTTAGATCTGAACAAATATTCTCAAAGATCACCGAGGGAGTCTGAGTATTAATGCTTTTCTAAACTAAATGTGAGCCAATACAATGTTTTTATCAATGCATATCAGGAATTCCTACTTGCAGAGTAGAGCATTGCTAAACTTAAATTTAAGTTTCTGACATGCAGGATGAAATCAAATGAAAAACAAATAAATACTGTTGTTACACACTGTTATTAAGACAACTATGAATAAAATGATGGGGGAACAAAATATTTGAAAGGCACAGTTAATTCCGCTTTTCTCCTGTACTGTCAATTTCCTGTATGTACAGGATTCCTTAATCCAACAATAAGGTAGAGACTTATTTTTGATCGCCCAAAACCCAGGGTAAGATCAGTACCTGACCATTTCACAGCACAGATAAAGGAAAATTTATAGTTTAGGCATGACAGCCATTAAAGAGCTTTTTTAATACCTCTATAGGTAGAGGTAAAATATAGTTTTTAGCTCTACATGAAAAAGGCTTATCTTCATTTTGTTTTTTCTTATTATTATTCAGAAAGACATGTTGTAACCAAAGAGAAAGTGCAGCCTAGCCTAGATGGTGGATATGAGAGGATTGACTTCCATTACACAGAGGAAACTAAACCAAAAAAAGTATTTCCCTTTTTTTTTCATATTAAAAAGTATGTGAGAAAACTTCACTTTTCCTGTGTTATCATCTGCTATGTACTTTAAAGATTTCTCAGCTTCTAGTTTGGCACAAATCACAGTTGTAATCAGGGGTTGAAATCTGGGCCAAAGAATTGCTGACATTTGAACTTGGTTCCTTCATAATCAATAAAGGTGTTTTAGCTTATATTGCTGTGTAAGTCTCTGAGAAAATTTACCTACTGAAATGTTTTTATTTGGAGGAAGTGGATAAATACTGTCACTAATCTAGTTCTCTTTTTTTGTGTTTTTTAGGGTAAATACATAGTCTGCATAGACCCTCTAGATGGTTCGTCAAACATTGACTGTCTTGTTTCCATTGGGACCATCTTTGCAATTTATAGAAAGGTAAAATTCTTTCATGTAAAATAGGAAAAACTATTATTGTGCAGCTTTTGGTGAAATAAAATTGCATGGGAAGACAAAAAATCTAACTAAACTTGTTTGTGAAAAAGACTCAAGGCCAGCTTTAAGTTAAATCTAGTATTTCACAGACACATGGATTTGAATTTGAATTAGCCAGGATTTGAATTAGTCTCTTAGAAGAAGAAGAACCTATGTGTACATGGAAGCCTAGCTGATATTTAATTTGCCAGCTAATGAAATTACCCCTTGGAAAAGATCATGTCTTAGGTTTCATGAATATTTGTGTTGAGGCAAAATACCACGTGGTTGTCATCTACTTGGGGAATGTGCTTTCAGGTTTTCTTGTTCTCTACTAATAGTTCTGTTGGCCTGAGGACAGGCTTCAAAAACAAACCAGAGCTGAAACATGTCATATGCATTTGAAGTGTCTAATTCACTCTGAAAGGCAGAAACACTGTCTGAAGGAGGTTGAAATACCAGACTTACAGGTCACAACATGGGGGAAAAAGCAAATCAGATAAAACACACCCAGCTGTCCATTTTAATCATCTTTTGTATGTCGTCATATATTCCAAAGTAGCTATTTTCAACTTCATTTTTGTGTGAAGCAAAAGAAAACAAAAAAAATCCCAAGTACTTTTGATCAGCTTTGAACTCTGTGAGTCATGTTTCATTTCTTTTCAACTGTGCCTCTGAGTTTTCCTCTGAGCTATGTTCATCATCACCTACAAGGAGGAGCATAGCTCTTTATTATCTCCTTAATCCTTTCCTGCTTCCTGCATTCCTGCTAGGCTTAGTTAGAAGTGCATTTCTAGATCAATGTGTTTGTATCCTATATATAATTTGTATTAGTACACCCAGTAGGAATCTTACTTGGGGATCATGGAAACATTTGTGTCACCACATGGCATGGATATGGAGCAGAAGACTGTCCGTATCCCAGAATCCATTTTGTACCAGCAGTAGAAATGAAATAAAATTGACTATACTGTTTCTTGTTCTAGGTGTCCCCTGATGAACCTTCTGGGAAAGATGCTTTACAGCCTGGGCGTAATCTCGTGGCAGCTGGTTATGCACTCTATGGGAGTGCCACCATGCTGGTACTGGCTACTTCTGCTGGAGGTGTCAACTGTTTCATGCTGGATCCAGTGAGAATATATTCTGTTTCTTTGTTTCTGTATTAGGGATTGCCAGCTACTGTCTATAAGAATTGTTTGTCCCCAGGAAAATCAACCAAAGGAGCAGTTTTCAAGGTAGCATGAAGGAATGAAGTACAAATGTACTTGTACTTATAACCCACCTGCAATAATGTCAAGAGACTTATATTCCACCTGCCTGAGGCAGTGGTGCCATGTGTGACTGAACAACAGGAAGACAGCCGAGTCAGCAGAGCAAATACACAGCATGTGCAATCATGTGATATTTAAAATGAGCAGTTTTCTGCAGTACAAAATGCCCTTTAAGTCTTATTTGTCTTTTCCTTAATGCTAGGACCTTAGTAAACCAGAGGAGCATAAATATTTAACCTTCTTCTGTATTTTGAGATCCCACCATGATGTGTAAAGGAGTAAGTGATGTGTGTGGGTGATGTGACGTTCTAGCATGCATTTGCCATGAGCTTTAAAACAAAAGTCATGTTGATCATAGCAGAAAGTAGTTTGCTTTAGCAGCCTGTTTCTTTGTGATCAGTCAGGGTGACATCTGCCAGTCTTAAATTTTTATAACCTGCAGTGATCAAGCTGCAGGAAATATAACTTGGTACTCTCTGTTTAGTAGCAGCTTAAATAGATGCATGTATTTCTGACTTTATTCAAGTAACAGATTTAACTTTGAGCATGCATGCATGTTATTTGTTTACTGTTAGTACTAACTTGGAAATTTACTTTAGAGAAAACTAAACAGACCAGTCCTTGGTCACACACTTCCAGTTAGCCCAAGCAAAAAAGAACTGGAGTATCTACAGCTATTTGAAGATGTTTATGCATTGGTTCAACCAGCACTCTCAGTTTCCAAACTCCCTAGAGTTCTGAAACTTATATTGTTCTAAGTCTAGCAAAATAATGGAGAGATAAACAAATTTACAAATAGCATTTTTAGGCATAGAAAATAGAGAATGCTTGGAATGGTAGTATGAGGAAGCTTGCATGATGACAGGATTCATGCTCTGTCTGTGTTTTATGTATAAACAAAATACCTTGCATGTAGACTGCAAAGACTGCTTTTTTGTAGGTACTGAATTATTTTAAAAATTGACAGTGGTACTAAGTTTTTATTAAATTGTGTATGTTATTGGATTTTGCCTTGGTTTGCAAATAAGTGAGCAATTAATGTTAACAAATATTTTTTCTTTCTTATTGTTAGGCAATTGGAGAATTCATTTTGGTGGAAAGAGATGTGAAAATCAAAAAGAAGGGAAATATTTACAGTCTCAATGAAGGCTATGCTAAGTATTTTGATCCTGCCATCACAGAGTATCTCAGAAAGAAGAAATTCCCTGAGGTAAAAGATCCTGTTTCAGAGAAACTTACTGATGACAAACAGCATTCATGATTTCCAGCTTTATGATCAATCACTCATTCTCTCATGAACTGTTCAGGGCTTGTTTTCTTTTCCTGTCTATTTAAAATATAACTTGATGTATGATTGCTAATCGAGCAGCAGTTGATATAACCAGATATTTCAGCATTCTCCAATACTGCACTGCACCTCTTTTGCATTTTTTTACTTTCTTCCTTTTTTCTTTTTTTCGAATCTTTTTTCCTGAATGAGGACCTGAGTAATGGTGCTGGAGGCAAAACTGGGCATTTGGTAATCAAGTAGAGAGGAAATCTTGTCTGGTGATGAAGAAATTTGATCAACATGTGTTGTATTGCTGCTTCCTCACTGCAACATCTGAGTAGTTGAGCAACACTCAGATGAGAGCGGCGTGGAGATGGCAGTGGGTCATTGCTCAGTGGTAACACAAGCTGTCTCCAAGGAGCACCTCTCTCTTGAAAATCTAGTGTAGTTTTGAGGCCTGCTTTGTGTTTGTGCAGCTTCCTGGTGTCAGGAGGCCCAAAGCTCCAAGGAGTTCTCATACCTTAAAAGGTTCTCATGCCTTAAAAGGTTCTCATGCCTTACACATTTCATCACTGAACTTATTACACTGGCATTGACATGTGAACACCTACTATTGTTAAGTGTTGGTGTCCCTTCCTGACTTCCTGATCTTGCTTTGAAAAAAGATTGATGTGTTCATCATTCGTCTTTCCAAGCTTAAGTTGTTGTTTATGTAGATATTAAAATGTACTCCAGGGAGTAGAATAAGGAAGTAACATCAGAAGTCAACTATTAACTTTTTCTTAACAAAAAAAATTGCAGAAGCTGGCAAAAATGGTTGGAAGAAGTAGGAAAGATCACTTCTTTTGCTCTTCGATTCTTCTTCTGTTAGAAAAGAAGGCCCCAATATCAATTCCTAGCACTTGAGTTTTTGCTACTGGAAATGCAGTGTTTTCCAAGTGTTGGAGCCAGTGAAGAGTTGGGATACATTTTCTGGTTTTGGCACTACTGCTCACCTATGCTGAAATCTTCTGTCACTCATTTTCCTTGGATTTTCCTAGTTAGAAAATGAAGAGGATACTGACATAACTCTGCAAAACTACTTTGAGTATTATCAATGAAGCACGATATGGAGATGAAAGATGTTAGGACTGCTAAAGGGGTATGTGGGGGAGGTTAACGTGGTGTGCTGTACAGTTACTTTTATTGGAATGTTTTTCTGTAGGATGGCAGCTCACCATATGGTGGGAGGTATGTAGGATCTATGGTGGCAGATGTGCATCGCACACTGGTGTATGGAGGAATCTTTCTGTATCCTGCTAACTCCAAAAGTCCCAAAGGAAAGGTAAGCCTGAATAAGCCCAGTTATAGAAAATACTGCATTATGTAGGCATTTCACTATCAAGATGAATATTTTGATTACAGAGCCTGTGTTTTGTAATTTGGTAGCTTGTATTTCTTGTGTGGGGGGATATGGCCATCCCTTGCATGCTGTCACAAGTGACAGCAGCCTGTTGTCAGACACCTATTCTAGGGCTGCTATTCACCTGTTTCAACTGCAGTGACTTTTCTTGCCAGGGTTATGTTCCTCATAATTCAAACAGGCATATCAGCCAAAACTGGTGGTTCTGGTCCCAACCAAGTAGAACATTACAAAGCAAAGAATCCGCATTACCCTGAGATTTCTAGCACAAGCTAGTTTGTAAGAAGCCTAAATGTAGTCAGCCCACTGGGAGAAGAGAAAACCATCTGCATCTTGTGCGTGGTAACAGGACTTCATCTGGAGGAACTGTGCCTGGCTGCATATGCCAGGACAATGGTCAATCAGGGAAGATCACGCACTTACAGGCTGACAAGGGAAATGTTTATTCAGAAAAGACCTTTGATCTGTTTTGCAATTCTCCGTAAAATATTGCCTCAGGTTGCAGATAAGATACAGTTATTCATTAGAGAAACCTAGTGGCAAGCTCAGAGCTCATGTTTTTATTTATTTTCACACAGTCCTATGTGGTTTTCATCATTAACAGTTGTGTCCTAACATACAAGCTTTACCTCTCTGTAGATAGCACAATGCCAACTCAGACTGGGGAACATCCAGCATTTACTGTGTTTTTAAAAGAAAAATCCACACAATTTCATTGTTGAGTCAATGTTTATATGAAATAAAGAGTACTTAGAATATTGATTGGTTTAAAATCATATGCCAAATGTATTTACATGTCATGCTTTTTGGCATTGCCTGGCCTGACTTCTGCCATTTTGACTTCTGTCTTCTAGCTGAGACTGCTCTACGAATGCAATCCTATGGCTTTTGTTATTGAGAAGGCTGGGGGCATAGCTACAACTGGTCGTCAAGCTGTACTAGATATAGTGCCTGAGGATATCCACCAAAGAGTGCCTGTTGTCTTGGGGTCTCCTGATGATGTGAAGGAGTACCTTGAGATAGTCAAGAAACATTCAGCTAAGTAAACAAAGCTTGCTGAATTCACTGTGCACAGGGGATAAAATGTCTTACAGCTGAACCAAAGAATACGCTGCAGTACTGTGAGATTGAGCTGTCTGACTTCTGTAGCAAAAGAGCCATATTTTCATAAGATTTTTTTAAAGTGAAATCTTGTGCAACTGCATTGTGCAATGAAAGGCATTAAAAGATTGCATTAAAGGAAGCATTAAAAATTAAAGCAATGGAAAAATATGTTTTCTTTTTCATTTATCATTTGTGGTTACAGAAGAGCCACATGAGCTGCAAGGAAATACTGTGTTGCGTTCAATATCTAGGGGGAAGAATCTCACCTTTCTCAGACAAGACTATCAGAGTATAGCTAACTGTGTCCTCTTTTAAAAGTCCTGGGAAGCCTCTTACAGTGAGTGACCTTTTCTAGACCAGTGTCTACACTGCAGAAGTTGCTCACTGTACTTTGGTCTGGGTTTACTCTGATGGAGAATTAATGTTTGTGAAACATGGGCAGTAGTGTATGTTAATTCTGACACATGATGTTAATATTGCTGGTTGCCACTCTATCAGATCCAGTTACACAAGGATGGAAAATGACATGTTAGTGTGGAGGGGTTTTAATGGGATAAAGAGTATGTGTAGACAGCTTGTACATACACAGATTCTGCTGTGATGAGCTGGCTACCTTTGCCAAAAGTTAACCTTCTTACTTGGTGAAAACATGAACCTGTGTATTGCTAGGAACCTCCACCAGATGTTTTTTGTGTTATTTTGGGATTGGGGATTACCATGGAAAAGGATTCTGCTGTGCAAGCAGGAGGGAGGTGCAAAGATCCCTCTAAAGCATACTGACATTTAATATGCTCATTCAGAGCATGCTGCTGGAAAGAGCTTGCTAGTGCTTGGGAGCTAGATGGGCTGTCCAGCACTGTGTGGATACAGGTTTTGAATCAATTAAAATCAGCAAATCTTTGATATTTCTCACTGCCCACTTACCTTCACCAAACTCAAAGTAAGGATCACATGGGTGTTGCTGTGGGTAAACTGCCACTGAACGTTGACTCAGTTCATGGTCTGGGAGGTCCTGTCTGGGGGTGCCATGAGCTATAAACCTGCCTTCCTGACAGCTTTGCATGTATCAGTGCAGGTAGCCTGACTGAGCGTGGGTCTTCTTGTAAAACAAGAGAGAAGTATGGGGAAGCTGAAATCCAGGGTGCAAGGGTATGCTCTGTGAGGACTCAGACAGATAAAAACCTGAGGACCCTCATTCTGATAGGTCATGCTGGGGCATTTGGAGGCATACAGGCAAACCTTAGACAGTTATATATATGCATCTGTTCTCCAGACTGATGGGGGCAAGATGTTTCTGTCAGGGACTGAATGGCCTATGTCAATTCTGATGAAGCTTTGCTAGTGGAGACAACTTTCAGGGACCTGAACCCTTAAAAGACTGAGAGAGTGCTGGGAGTAGTCAGTTTGGACTACAGTGCCTCAGCGGTCTCTTGTCATTACCCAGCAGACAGAATCCACAGCAGCGATTTTTGTCTGCTTACGGTAATTCCTTGTCTGTATTCTGCCTTCCATCTTTACAGGAATCCTGGACTGCATATATCTGTTCGTAATACACCCTACTGACAGCATGTAAAGGTTATAGGAGGAAAGTCAATACTGTCCTTGTTTGTTAGGTCAGTATTCAGTGGTTTGGTTTTGCCTGCAGGCTGACATTTCATACTTAGCATTTTACCCATTGTGAGATGGGTTTATCTTCTAATCAGTAATATGTAAGCCCACATTTGAACAACATCTCTGGCTAGCCACCAGTGGGGAGAACTACTTAGCAATCTCCTTCCATATCCCCCTTTCCAGAGCTCTCCATTGCCTGTCAGTGCAGAGCAGGAAGGTGGATTTGTCACAGGGTCTGCTGTCAGCCCCGCAGCAGTTTTACCCACTGCCCTCCTCGAGGCTGCATTGTGCCCTTTGGTGAAAGGTCACTGGCTCCAGTTTCAGCTGGCGCCATCCAAGCGACTAACATTTCATAGCAATGAGAAAAGGTGTCACCTTTAAGGCTCAGGACTGGCCCCTGCACCACTGTAAGTGTGAATAATCCCCAAGAGCTCTTTATTTTAGAAGGCAAATCTCCCAGATCTGTCAAATTGAGGTATTTATTTTTTTGGCCTTCCTGTACTATTCCAACCCCTTGGCTCATAGACAATCATCACACATTTTTTTACACAATCTGATTTCTCCCCACCTCCCCAGAATGGTAGTTATTTATATAGCCTAATCATTCTGTATAATCATTTGGGTTGCTATGTTTCAGTGGGATCACAGTACTTATCAAAACAATAAAGGGTGAAGCTTTCATACAATCCAATTGTGTGCCTTTATCCAGGTTTTATTTCTCTTTTTGCTGTACTTTGCAATATTTATGGAAAGATTGGTTGAAGAATCTCTGTTCTTTACATAATAGTGTAAGTGAATTTCTTATTTAAGGACTGTTATTTGAGAAGCTTAAAGAACTGTGCTTTATATATATTAAAAAATCCAGTATCTATAAAATACATTCGCAGATTTTACAAAAAAAAAAAAGGGCAAATAGTGGACTTATTAGCTCTGAAAACACTCTTTGAACCACTAACTCCAAAACAAACTTTCTGTTAGAAGATGATCTGGACTTTGTCTTTTTGACCAGTGTAAAAGATTACTTGGAATCAACAGAATATCTGCATGTGATGTTTTGACAAAAGTTAGAAGTCACAGGCTAACCTCACCCCATTTCTTATTTACTAATTTGATTTGGTATGCTCATGGTATTCCAGCTACACAGCAGAGAGATTTTGCACTAAAAGCATTTTAATACGGGTCAGGCTGACAGCTGCCATGATGGTGAAATTATGTGCAGAATGTAATGGTTGTACTTTAAGCCAGCAGGTATTTTTGCATGTATAACGTGAAACTTTCTTTTGTTGATCCAACGATGTGCTATCCCAAAGCTCCCTACATACATTATTTTTGGTTTTCTACACAGTATGTTCAAAAGAAGAAAGTCTGCTAACCAGGCAGAATATCCTGTGTAACATTTGTCTTGGTATGCGAACAGTATCCTGTACTTTTAACTATATCACTGTAGTAGAAAAATCTTCAAGATTTTTTTCTTCTTCAACCATTGCCTTAGAGGTTGTAGTATAAAACCTGCCTGTTGCTCCATATGAGCAACTCCGCTCACCAGTCCTTTCTCCACCTTGGAACAGGACTGGAAAAATATCCCCAAAAGCTAAGCACATGGGATGGAAGCAGCACTGAACTCTGTCTTTCTACTTGTGGCTAATGTTCAGTGCTGTCGATCTCTAAAACCCTTTCTTGCAGCTGATTTCAAAGTAGAAAACCTTAGCATTCAAATCCCTCTAAAACCCTACAAATAATGTATTTTTCATAGATGAAGAGACACTTCTAGGAAAATCTGAAGAAACGCTTCAGCTGCAGTTCCTATTAACAAAAACACATTAGGTATATCTTTTGATACTGAATTTTGTTTCTGTGTTCCTGGCAAGATTTTAGTGTGCTAATTTGGGTTAAAGGAATAACAATGAAACTTAATAAAACTTTTCTTCTGTTACTCCAGATTTTCTTGTTTTGCTGGTGGGCTTTCCATATCTTCTACTTTAAAATAAGAGTGGTGCTACTAAGTAAAATGAAGGCTACAGCATGTAACAGCATATAGTTTCTCTTACTGCCTAGTCAGAGTGGGAAGACAGTGCTGTAATTAAAATCCATAACTCCAGTGTTCCAGACAGCATGTATCTAATGCAAAATCTACTACACTAGTTGGAGAGTTTCTATCTACCTTCATATTGGCATCATGCGCTCCTAGGATATTGCTTGTGAGGAGTTAGTGGCAGCATAATTGCAAATCTGGACATACCTATATTTACATGGTGCACTACAACATGAAAGCCAACATAAAATTTCATTTTGTGAGTTATGCCATTGACATGCTTAAATCAGAGAAGCATTATTTGTAAATTATTGGAGACATAATTACTTTGTAACTAGTCAAGCCACAGCTAACCGATACTTCTCATTCATTCAAGCACTATGATATTACAAACAACCCAGACCAGGAATTAAATCATTAAAATGGAACTGCAGCAGACCAACTAGCAACATAAAACACTTTAAAAAATGCATGTCTAGATGCACCCCTTCAAAACCCTCCTTCAGGGTGGAGGCCAAAAGAGAGTGAAAAAAGAGGACTTATGGGAAGGGAACTTCACTGTCTGGAGTCACAGTGCTGTGGGACACTGTGGCACATATGGTTACTGGTATCTGGTGTTTTAATTTCTGGTGCATGGTAAACATAGCCTTGGCTATGCTGAACGCATTGCTGAACAGGATCTACAGGAAAGCCATTTCCAAGAACGCAGCCAGCAAGAGTTTTGCATTATAATCAGTCTGATTTGCAGTGAGATATGTAGCTAGATCTGCACAGAGCTAATTTCAGTGCAGGGGGGGCCCAGACGAGTAGTAGTTGCTCAGCTGTAGTCCTGTCTCAGGCTCCTTTCCTGCATCCCAGTGCAGTTATGGAGTGCAGTTATTCTGAGCACTCAATCACATGGCCTCAGAAACATCCTAATAAATTCTGACCAGCAACACAGCCAAACACAGCTTCGCCTCAAAATAAAACAGCTGCCCAGGATCTCAACGCAGCAAGAGAGCATCTTGTCCAGCTGAGAAGGAGCTCTGGTACCCAGCAAAAATGACTGACAAAAGCCCCTTTGAGACGGATATGCTGACGCTCACGCGATTTGTTATGGAGAAGGGACGCCGCGTAAAAGGAGCGACAGGGGAGCTGACGCAGCTGCTCAACTCCATGCTGACTGCCATAAAGGCCATTTCTGCTGCTGTCAGAAAGGCAGGCCTTGCCCACATGTGAGTCCTACCTTGCACTACGGGGAGGAAGAGGAGGCAGAGAGACAGCTACTGGCATAGCAAGGCTGGGGAGTGGGCAGGGATTCATAAATACCTTGGAAGTGTCTTTTTTAAGCTGAGTAAGGTCAGAGCCTGGATTATCAAGAGTGGGAAGCAGGAGAGCTTTCCTTCTGGAGCATTTTAATACTGGGTGCAAGATAGACATTTAAACTAACTGCTGTTATGTAACATTTTACTCTAAAAATGTAAGTCAGAACAGAACTTCAATGCACTGCTCACCTTGTTATCTCTTGCACTTGTTGATACTGAGCTATTTTTATATCTACTGTGAATTTGCTAAAAATCACACCATGATATTTTTAATGCAGAATATGTCACTGTGATATTTTCTGCTAACATCCAAGCCCCCTGCGGAACTGTACAAGTCAGGGCTTGGCTTATCTTGGGAAGCTGATTTTCTGCCTGTCTTTTGTATAAGCAATGTCCTAAAGCAACAGCCCTGAGAGAAACTCCATGCACTGCCATACCTGGCTGCATTTCTCTTTCCTTCCTCAAGCAGTATCCCATGTGCAGGGTTACAGGCAGGGAGTCTCAAACGGCCCTCTGGGAAAACCAAATGTAACAATTTGGCATCTAGAGCTTTCACAGATGGAATATAAAATGGCCTTAGCAAAACCTGGAATGTACTGAGCTGTTCCACATGGACAAGTGCAATAGACATCAGTCTAAGTCTTTTAATGGTGATCTATCTGAAGGAGTTCAGAGATGAAGGAGTTCAGAGATACGGAATGCCCTAATAAAATTGTGTGTTTAAAATAGAAAGTTCTTGATATGTATTGAAAGGTATTTTTCTGAACATGCCTCAGTATGTACTTACAGTTGCATGCATGAAAGAGACCAGGAATATATTTGTGAAAGAAAGTCAACATTTATTATTTGTTCAGGGTTTTGAGGTTTTCTTTCCTTCCACAGAAACACTAAAATGTGTGACCCTAGGGGTTGGGGGGGATTTTGTGCTTCTGTTGATTATTTGGTCCAAGTCCTCAATCATCTTGGCAAATCATGAATTCAGTGTCTCAGAACTATTGCCCTCACTTTATAGTGGCTAGAGAGGACATGAGACATACTCAAAGTGACCCACAGTTTCAATCTCCTATGCCCTTACTCTTAAACTATGCTTTGTCTCTGTCCTTACTAGGTGAAACTGAGCTATTTTGCCTCCTTGACTTAAAGAAAGCGTTGCTCTTACATAATTTTTATCTTTATATAGACAATCTCTGAAATAGTTTGTAACAGCAGAGAAACTGATAGGCTAGAGGTGAAATAACCTCTAATAGTAATAATAGTAATAATAATAATTATAATAATCCTTCTTCCTCTTCAGAAAAAAACCAAACCATCCATTACATTAAGGAGCAAATGTTTCTTTTTCTGAACAAAAAGCTTCACATGTTGTCTCAGAAATATCTAAAGTATCCAAAGATACAAACTAGTAACTTGCACCATTCAAATTATTGAAACTAACCATGAAATTTCAGGGATTCCCATGACAAACTTCCAACCACTGTGAAAGTGGCTTGCATCCATCTGCATTTGTGCAGTTAAAGAGCTCTGATTTTTCTACTTCCTCCAAATAGGAGACTGAAAGTGTCTTCTTTAATGTTAAAGCACTAAGCATGAATTTTTGACAAATTTTCAATTCAAAAGTGAAGGAGAACTTCACTTCACTCACAGACTTGATCTGTGATTGTGCCTGAAAACACACTAACTGGAGAGTAGGTACTTACCATTCCCTGAAAATCATGGTCCTTTTCCAAATCTTAAATTTGGCACCCAAAAATAAAGTGTCCCAAACACTCAATACTTCTGAAAAGCACAGGCAGCTTTGAGCTTTGAGAAAGACAAAAGACCTACTCCACTCCCAGCTCAGGCCTGCCACTGACCAACAAAATTCCAGGAACTAATTACTTGNGCTGTATCTTTTCCCTGTATGGTTTTTGTATTTCTAAGATGCCCAGAACATGCACATTGGGCCTAAACAGTCCTTCTTCAACTGGAAGTCTCAGAAACATATATACTACTATACTATGTCATTAGTATATTGCTAAAATTGGGACAGGGAAAAGAAGTGTCATCCTAACTCAGTTGAGGATCACTGAACAAAACAGACCTTGATCCTGAGATACAGTTCCATATGGCAAATTCCCCAGGGATGCCTTTAAAGTCCTGATTTGGGGCTGGCAGGGGTCTGAGTGAATGTGGGTTAAAGGACCACCATGGAGCTCTGAGCAGCTAGTGGCAGAAAATATTGCAGATGCTCACTGCACTTTCTGCTTTCTCAAAACTGCAGCCAGCTGCTTCATGGGGCTGCTGGGGAAGCCTGGTACTTACCAACTGGGCTGTAGGCTCAGCTTCTGCCCTGGAGAACATCCACACAGGAGCAAAAGGACCCAGGTAAGGCCTCAAACAGCATGCTTTTATTTTCTACAGCAGCAACAGTCTTATAATGCACCTTAGCTGTTTCATCCAAAGATTATCTAAAGGTGTAGGAAGATAAGATGAAGGAACAGCCTTGACTTGTTATGGTGTTTTTTCCTAAAAACCTGTAATGTTAGCCTCCTTCAGGTTTCTTGACATTTTTACTGTTCTGTAGGTTTGGTATAGCTGGCACTGTGAATGTGACGGGTGATGAGGTGAAGAAGCTGGATGTATTATCCAACTCCCTGGTGATTAACATGCTCCAGTCCTCCTACAGCACCTGCGTCCTGGTCACAGAGGAGAACAAGGAGGCCATCATCACTCCGAAAGACAAGCGGGTCTGTGCAGCTCCGGCATTCAGGGGGGTTGTCGGCTCAGGCAGCAGCAGGTGGCACTCTTGCTTCAAGTATGAAACCTGGACCTGGCCCCCAAACTCAACCCTTCCCGGGGGAATTCAGAAAATTTGCACCATTTCTGTGTTGTTTTGATTAATAACTTTAGAGGGTGGCATGATTTCAACAGCTAAAAGAGATGTGGAGAGTACAATTATTATTAAAGTTTTGTGAAGGGGGGGAGAATAATTATTTTTAAGCTTGTTAACACATCCCAAATCCCAGGTGTAAGTGTACTCTTACATTCCCTGACCGCCGGTGCGATGGTTTTGGATTACATTAGTATTTAGCAAGATAAAGTAAGATGAGAGGCTGGCAGAACTGGGTGTTATGTTACATGTCCAAAGGAAACACCTGACTGCTTCATCAGGCTTCCCCCAGGAGGGGATCCTATTACAGCGAGTTACTGTTCATGCTGATGTAACCTGCCCTTTCCCGAAGATTTTTTTCTTTCTGCCTTCTTGCCCTCAAACCTCACAACACAGCGAAATCCTTTAATTCGCAGCAAAAAGTAGCAAAACAAAACATTCATTTGAGAAAGATACTTGCTTGCAGAATGAGTACGTCCTTTTGCTTTTAAACAATTTCTTGCACTGCTTCCCAGCAGAGGACTGCTCCTCTCTGTCATCTATTTGTGCTGTCTGAGCAGAAACATGTCCTCTCCAATTTCTCTGGCAGGCCCTAGGGGAGTCGGTGTTGTGCTGCAGGGCCAGCTGGGTCAGCAGTGCAGCCTTCTCTGACAAGCTCTATCAGGCACACTTGGAGGGCGAAATGCAGACATAAAAACATGTGAGTTTTCAAGTAAAAGGAAATAATAATGCGAAGCAACGTATCATTAAATGGTTCCCTTGCCACTTCTGTTTCAGGGTAAATATGTGGTGTGCTTTGACCCCCTTGATGGTTCATCCAATATAGACTGCTTGGCACCAATAGGAACAATATTCGCTATCTACAAAAAGGTAAGAGGAGCAAATCACACATGGCATGATTTGCTTGGTGAAAGCAAAACATCTTGAGTTTATCACCTTGCCTGGTTTCTTTCCATGGTCCATTAGGTGTCTCTGGGCAAAAAGGAGCCTTAGAAAGAGTAGACGAACACGTGACATTCACGTGTGCTAAAATGCTGCCTGAATTCACAGGAAGGGGACACCTAGCTCCATGAACTTGTTAGGTGAAAGCACTTCCTTCCTCCACACACAAAGGCACTTAACTACAACGATCTCAGCCCCAGGGCAGCTGCTTAGCTCCTTCAGTGATGCTTGACTCAGCGTTAGGGGCCGACGGATGGCAGTACTTGTCCTCCTGGCCACCCACTGCGGGGGGCTGGCAGCCCTGCACCGAACCGTGGGGCCTCCCAGCGCCAACTGCTCTGCCTGTCAGGGATGGGAGTCCGTAAGTATGGAAACGCTGGGGCCTGAAGGAAGCAATCACCGACATTCATCGGGGCCCCGGTAGCATGTCTGCTCCCATAGGCCTACACAGAGCAGCAGCTATGCAGCCAATTACAAACGCTGAGAGTTACGGTCATGCCAAGTCTTGTGATTTGTTTGCTAATCTCCCAGCAGTTGGTGTTTTTTCCAAAGCCTGAGCTCACGGTCATATGACTGTGGGAGCCATTGCTATTGTGAAATAACAGTTTACAGTACTTGTGACTTCAAAGAAGTCTTTGCAGACTCAGATGTTACACTTCAAGCAAATGAAGATATGTTTATCGAGTCTCTCACCTTTTAGCTGATAGTTTTCATCTGGCTAGTCCTTGGTTTTTACATTTCTTGTAGGTTATACAGTAGTTATCACTGTTGAGAATACGCATCTACTGGTGAATCAAATAGTTGTGGCACAACCTCAAGAGGTTGTAGCACGAGCCAAGTCCTGGAGTTTGGCTGTCTGCACTGTTAATGGTTAGTGCAAACCCACACCACGGATGCTGTGCAGGCCAGACAACACTGAGATGGTGCCTGGGTATGATCTTTGAAAGAGCATTCCTGGGACTACCTCCAGTATCATGCAGTAGCTTGCTTTTTGCAGGGAAAAGAGCTTATCTGCGTTGATGAAATCTATGAAATGTGTCCTAATGTTAAGCAGAGGGACCTCCACCCTTTTCAGTATCTCTCCAAAAATACCCTAAATAACAACATCATCTCCCAATATTTGCAGTAGACAATAGCTGCATTTTCCCTTGAAATTATTAAGTAAGAAGTGCTTTATTGATTGTTACGAAAGGGTAGTGTGAAAGAATAAAAGTGTGATGTTTATTCCAGTTGATAAGTATCACTTAAGAAAGAGAACATAATTTTAGGCCTTTTAAGGTTCATGAATAACATTTTTGAAAAGGTAGAACCATTGTGATTCCAAAGGATGAACCTTAGCATCTACTATCTTAATTCTGAGATGACCTCTTGACTGATTTTCTCACCATGTCTCACCTTAACTTCATTTCCAAAGGCACACTCTCCAAAGCAGAAACATTTGACTTATTTTAGAAAAAAAACAAAACAGATAATAAGCACTCTTACAGAAAGGCCAGACTTGGACAATACATTTCACTCCTGAAAACAGTTGTCTAATTGCTCCCAATCCAGAGCCTCCACCACAGTGGGAGGGACCATTTCGTCATGTCAGAAAAGCACTCTATCAGTCTCTGAGAAAAACCCATGAGGAAATAAATACTATCTCATCTTTATTTAATTTTCCACCTGGCCTTTGCTTTCTGAGACCAGGGTGGTGCAGTTGAAAATCAGAAACCCCAGAAAAGTGGAGCTGAGGGAGGAGCCTTGCTGAATCACCTGGGGATTGGACAACTGCTGCCACTGAGGGGCTCTCAGTTGCCAAAGTGTCAAGATATGGTGACAATAAATGCTTTTTGCTTGGGTTCTTCCCAGGTTTTCATGCCACTGAGCTAAATCTACAATCCTTAACTCACACTGCACAAATATGCTATGAAACTCTCTTGCTTTGTTTCATTTTGGTTTTAATTTGTAACTTTGCCCAGTGCCTCTGATGTATTATATTTGCTACTCTCCATTGTCGTGAGGATAATGTCCTCCCCTTCATGTGGTCCCTCACAGAGAAGGTATAAGAATTCAGTAAAAACACAAAGGCTACTCATGAAACACATGATACAAATGGAGACCTGGAAATCAAGTCATTTTAGTGCTGCTCCCAGTGCTGATGAAAGTTCCCTCATGTGATGTCAGGCAAATTGCAAACACAAAAAAATTCAAACTCACATACCACCAAACTCTCCAGCCTTTGTTTCATCAGCCTCACACCAATTATGAGTTATAGTGACAGAGTCACTGTAACTCATTATTTGCAGTCCATCTGTCTATTTTATTGTTTTGCATAAAGGCCTCTAAAGGTATTTCACTACCACCATCATAGTCAAAATATAATGGACAGGAAATCCATCTGTGCACCAGGAAGAAGAGAAAATAGCAGTTATCAGAGTGTACTGCCCAGCTTAATTCCCTGGTTTGTTTAACAGTACATGGTACTTGGTAGGACAAAACTCCTGCAATCCTAACATTGAAGTATCAGCTGATCTGTAGCTTTTTCACATTTTAACTAGCTCTGCAAAATGTTTTCTCTTTTCTTGTTCTTTTTGGAACCTAGCTCTTGGAAACACAGTTGTGAATAAGGATGAAAAAAACAAGTGAATTCAGCCCAACTGACTATACCTTGAGGGAGGAGTTCCTCTGCTTTTTTCAGAACAGCCAACAAATGTATAGTTTTTCAGTCATATTAACATAGAAAATGCATGTAAGAAATAGGACTGAAAAGCTCATTTCAGAAAAAATATATTTTAAAACAATATCATATATAAACCAAAGTTACATGCATTGTATATACACTGTGTTCTAGAAAACAAACCACTTTGCTCTATATAAAATTATTCTTTAATGAGCAGAGCATACAAAAAGCTATGACAACCATAATATGCTTGAAACTAACTGTCTAAATGAATGTTTAATTCTGCATTGATGCTGCAAATAATTAGTCTGCTATAGACAACCATTGCTTTTAATGGTGAGATGTATGTACCATAGGGGTATATTTTTGAAAGAGATGAAGCTACCTAGGCCATAATAGTTGGTACTGTGAGGATTGTTTCGCAAAGTATTAGCTACTATTAGTCAATTTTCGAAGCTCTGAAATATGCAAACAAAAGTTTAAACTAGTCTTCCTCCATTTTCTGCATTATAACCTCCCAGAACAAGCAGCTTGACATAGTTTGAAGGGACTGAGTACCACATATATTTGTACATGCTATATTTCAGTTCCCATGAAGAGCTGGTTGTCAGCTGGATTTTTTATTTCCACAGAAGGACTTGGCAAAATAGTAGTAAAAGGATTTGAGCAAAATACAGTTAAAAACTGTAAGTGAAGTGACTTAAGTAACAAAGTCTTTCAGCTGAAAATTAAAACATTTTGATGTGAAATTACTATCTTCGTGTACCAAGAAAGGTGTCATTTTGGTGTCCCACATCTCAGTTTTCCTCAAGGTGTTGGCATACAACAATGAATGGGAACACCTTACTAGGACCCTGATGGGCAAATATTTTATTTTCTACACAAGACAGTCTTCATGGATTTTAATTTTTTTTTAACCAGATATTCAGGGCTAGACCTGCTGTTTCTGTTTAGCTGCTACTCAATCTAAATAAGCCTGTGCAATCACTGAGAAACTGAGTTGGGAACAATAGAATACTAAGCCATGGCCTGAAGAAAGGGGGGTGTTTCATTTCAGTTCCCCATGGACCACCACCAAAACATCCGTACAAGACCCACCACAACTGATTAACTTCTAAGTAAGCATTGATATCAAGCAGTCCCTACCCATTTTGTAGCAGCAGGAGGTGAAGGCTGTAACCAGCCTTCCCAAGTACTGTTGGCTGTCCTCCTTACGTACCACATCAGACAAACTCTTGAAAGCCATAGCTGAGGCACAGCCCTAAAGCTGACTGGAAATATTTGCACCTTGTCTGCTTGGGCTACTGTTGCTCCATGATAACCAAAGTGCCAAATCAAAATACAAGTGTCAGAAATTGATTAAAAGCATTAAGTAAAATGCCACCTGAATGTTCTATGTAGAGTTACAGATGAGTACCTGCACACACGCACACTTTACATAACCAAATGCATTTGTTATTTTGAATATAATATGATGAACATTTATATCCCTTCAGTTATGCATCCCTTCACTAGAAGAGAGAGATGCAAAAACTTGGTTCCATCATATGTTGCACCATATACCCTTTTATTCTGTACTATGGAAGCATTTTTTCTGTAATGTTAATTACAGCATTTATCTCTCAGTTATTCCCTCTGAGGGAATAACTCTGAGGGGTGTCAATATGATAGTTTATGTTACATTTACAGAAAATAAGTATCTCTGCTCTGTCTCAGTTTTCTGATGATCTTCAGTTAATGGCTGGGGATATAATGCTAAGGGATCAGCTTTGTGTCATGTATCATATTGACTGCGTGACATGTATGAAATAACAAACTCTCAACATCCTATCCCAGCATGTGCATGTACCTGTACCAAACTTGCCCTGAACGAGGAGGGTGTAACAATCTCTGTTTTTGTTGTTTCAAGGGCCTGCATAGACAGAAAAAAGAAATCTGTCATACATTATTATTGAAGCGTTGTTTTTATTGTTCATTCTCAGAATTTAACCTTTGGTTCATTGGTAATTTTTCCTCAGGAAACAGATGGTGAGCCCTCTGAAAAAGATGCTTTACAGCCCGGACGCAATATTGTTGCTGCAGGCTATGCCCTGTATGGCAGTGCTACACTGGTTGCCCTCTCCACAGGGCAAGGAGTGGACTGCTTCATGCTTGATCCGGTACAGTCATGGTGTTCATCACATTGCCACTGTCTTTTAGAGATGTCTGTGCTTGGTTTCACTTGTTTTTGTTAATCCTTGTCTCTGTCATTTATCCCCGTTATGCAATTCTTTTTTCCATGTCGTGGAGCATCCCACCTACTCTTTACAAGTATTTAATAATATATGAGCACGTTGGTTGCCAATACCTGCTTAGTTTTTTCCTAATCAGTAGAAGTGAGATTAATTTAAATTCTCAATTAAGTGTTTGAAACCCTCTTCATTCAAGCCAACACTTAAGAAAATTTAATTTGTGTCTTTATATTCACTTAAAGGAATCTGTGTTTATTTTATTGTTGATTTTTCTGTCTGAATAAGAACAGCAGCATGTTCACTGTTTAGCCTGAGATAAGGACCATTTTTTTGATAGCTTGAGCCAAGTGATGTTTCATTTCCTGAGTGCAGTAGTTTTATGGCTGTCACCTAAGGTGACACCCAAAAATTTGCAAAAGCACAACAATGCCTGTACAATTGAACATGTGCCACTCTTCAGTGCCCAGGAACACCATGAGTGTTACTGTGGGAACACGGGAAGATAATTAGTTTGTAAAACCAGAATTAAATGTGGGGAATAACATAGTTATTATAATGGTGTTATGGTTTTTTTTATTAAAAGGATGAATTATTACCAAAACATCTTGTAACATTTGTAAATAGTCTCATTCCAAGTGGAAAGAAGTGAGAGATTAACTGCTCTGCTTGAGAAAGAGAAAGAGAAGGTGGAAGTTGAAATCAAGTTGCAGACAGCAACACAGCTGGTGCAGCTGACCACATTCATTTTAAGTTATTTAGACTAGACAGGCAAAAAAGAGTCCAAAAATCAGAAGGCAGTGTCATTTCTTAATTTGCAGTCTTATGATTTGAGGACAGAGATTCATGATCCATCTGCTTTCAGGGCTGATTGGTGTTCTTTTGATACTCTATTTCAATTAGGTTTTGTTTATAGTACTGAAGTGACAAGTTCTCATTAATTTAATGTAAATTGTCTGCTTTCTGCTCTTTTTGAAATATTGTCAGGTTATACACTAGACTGGTACTGAAAGGATCAAGCTGTGCTAGCATTTCTGCCATGGCTCGTGTGACAACTGTTACAGAAAGTCAACAAAATTTTCTGCTGCGTGCTAATACCTCATTTATCCTGTCCTGCAGGGTCTTGGTGAATTTATTTTGGTGGACAGAGATGTTAAAATCAAGAAGAAGGGGAAGGTATACAGTCTCAATGAAGGTTATGCAAAGTATTTTGATCCTGCAATGACAGAATATTTGCAAAAGAAAAAATTCCCTGAGGTAAGAAAATATTAGCACTGTACCCAATGTACCGTGCACTGGCAAGCACTGCATTCCATGCAGTCCCGGCTGATGGAAAAGTATTTGAAGGTCTTCCTGAGATCAGACCCATGTAACCCTTTCGTACCAGCTGGTCCATTTTGGGTATGTATGTAATGGAGTGGTTGTTTTGGAATCCTGACCTCTTTTATAAATTATAATTTGGTAAATAAAGTCATAGCTTGTTTGTGTGAACAAGCCGAAGAACTAGATCTTTCAACAAAACTCTGGAAATGTGCACGTCAAATCTGGGGATACCGTCATTTTCTAGCTTTATCTGAATATGCAGGTCAGTCATGTGTGCAGTTGGGCATTCAAGGCTAGATTCCATGTACTGCCCAGAAGGTGTTTGCAGGAATCTGGGTGGCATCACCTTCTCCTTCTTGTACCTTCTTGCATCTGAAAAATGCAGTATCATTCTTGCACAGCCTACTTGCATCATATGTAGCATGAACCAACCTATAGGCTGGGGAGAAAACCTAAACAAATGGTGTGAGGCACAAATTCACTATATTTGGTGGTTAAAGAGAGACATCCCATGTCTGATGAACTTTCTTGCACAAATACAGTTTGGTATTAACTTATCAATGCTAGGAGGACAGAACACAAGCTCTCAATGAGGAAAGCTGGAAACTCTCTAGAAAGTGTGGCTGTGAAGAGTAATTCATGATGAAATATGGTGATGTGGATTAACTCAAGACTTAATTTGGTCAGGAAGCTGTTTTTAAAGCTCTTCCTATTAAAAAAAGTCAGATTATTTTTAAGCCATTAGTTGTCAAGGATACTTGTAATATGGTTTGTGTTATATAAATGAATTCAGTAAAAACCTCAGGGTGCAGTAAAGTGAAATATAATGAGTAAGCATTTAAACTATGGTCCCATGATAAGCTCCTCCTTCTGAGCTAAAAAATCTAGATTTACTGTTATCAGCTATAGCTGCAAGACTACTGACTGAATATGAAACCATCCTTTTCATAATACCGAGACTGTAGCTACAGAGAATCTAACATCTCAGCAGTCTAAATATATTAACGTTGAATATTTGAGATTATTTTGAGACTCCAAAGCCTGCATTCAGTTCAGCTGTGAGAGAAGCAGAAGAAGACACAACTTTCACACTTCCTGAAACCTAATCCAGCTGGGAAAGTGAAGAACACCTGTGCTTCTCATTCTGCTGACGTTATACCAGGCTATGTATTCAGTATAATGCAGTGAGACTGGATTTATTAATTTGTGCTTTTGCAAACTACCAAAGTGTTGTTTAAAGTAAAATTCTTAAACAAATGCATCAACCCCAGGCAACTAGGAAAAGACTGAAGAGATTTCAAACTCAGTGGAAAGACCAGACAGAAATATTTCCCCACAGGATCAATGAGGATAGCTCTATCATGTGACTTACTAAATCCTAAAGTTAGGATGTACTGGAAAAAACTCATTTGCAAACACTATTTTATCTCAAATCTGTGCATCATTTAATGAAAACCTATTGAAATTGTTTGTCTAATGCAACAGAAGTTGGCAGATATTTTTGTTGCTTTAAGGCAAGCAGCACAGAACTGCATGGGTTATTTGGGGTGCAGGAAATCTTCTCAGTTGTGCTGAACAGTCACATTTTTTGCTGCTCTGAGATGTACAGTTGTCAGCATGAGAAGGGCTGAGGCACAAATGTTATGACCACAAAGCACAAGGAAGTGCCCTGCCTATCTGAAGCTTGTTATGAACCTGAGTTTTGGAAACAGCATAACCCAGTTCCTTGATTTGGAAGGGACATTACAGTTGCATTGTGGGGAGAGAAAAGGTTTTGCCATTTCTCCGTAGCATGAAATGTGCTTCCTGGCCTCATCTGTAAGGCTACCCAGCGGCAGCCACACTGGTGATGTTCCTACCTTCCCTACAGGAGCCAGGTGGAGATTTTCACAGTTTCGGTCTCTGCCCCCTTCTCTCCAGCATGCAGAGGGGTAGTGAGGGTGTCTGCTGAATATCCCCTGCCTGTGACTTGAGGAGGAACTGATGTGTGGACATGGAGAAACACCTCCTTTTTCAGGCAGATTGTTCACCCTATACTCTTCTGGCCACTAGAAGCCAAGAGACTAGGCATCAGTTTTAGCTATTTGTCACTTTTTTTCATTTTTCTTCCTTAGATCTTACCTCTGTTAACTCCTTTCTGTGGTTCTAGGTCAACATGCTGTTCAGATGACTCTCTGACATAGCCATGAAAAACTGAAAAGTTAAAAATATAACGGGGAAAAGTACAATGTTTTCCACAACATGTCCTATGTTCTATATCATTGTCATTAGCAACAAAACACTAAAAATCAACCATTTATGAGTAGAAGAGAGATTTCCCCTTGTTATCTAACAGCAGTGTCCCAGATCAGACAGTTCAGACTACAAAACTGCATTGACCCTCAGATTTTCTTGTGGGTCACCATTTACCTAAGGCATCAATTCTGAATAAAAAGCACTAGAAAAATGCTGATGTTCTTCAGGCCAGACCTAAGCCTCCTACTACTATCATGTAGTGGGAAACATATGTCTAACCACATCTCTTCTGGTATGAGTGAAGCTAGCTTTTTATTAAGGCATGACAAAATCACACTGCTGCTTAACCAGTTTGAAGAGCAAGTTCCTGTTTGCAAAGTTGCCTGTAATGCAACATGTTTACTCCAGTCTGCAATGCTCAGTGGGCACTGCTGGGCCAGAAACTGTCTCTGCACAAATTTTACTATAACTCCTCCCCAAAATGGGTTCTTCCTCCATAATGCCTGTAAGGCCCTAGCTTCTCTCTGGCACTGGTAGAATTTGAAATACCCTGTGGACATTGTCACACTTTGCTACGACACCTACTTTTATCTTTGCTTCTTACAGTCAGGCACAAGAGAAGTTGAGTCTCATCACAGCTTGCTGATGATGAGAGCTATGCAATTGAGACTCCCTGGTTAAGAATTTGTCTCAGCAATGCCATTAAAAACTTGGCCTCAGCAGCACATTTCAGTATGAATCATTCTTCTGTCAACTAGCCAAGCTGTGTCCAAGTGATACAAAAAAGCAAGTAAAACCACTATTCTTTTGTCACCACATCTGTATGTGGAGTAAGGGATGCAGGGTGTTTTTGTAGTCTGCAGAAAAAATTTCTTCCCCTCTCCTTTCCTAGTAATCATATTTATATAAGAAAAACCTGGTCTTGTTCTGCTGTGGAAGGACAGGACTGTCAGAAAACAGTAGAAGAAATAAATGAAAAATTGACTTTATCAGAATGTAAAGAAAAAAAATCACAGAACCTATCTGTTATGAATAATTTTTGTTCCTTTGAGTCAAGCAAAAAGAGAAAAAGCAGTAGAAGGGGTAAAAAAAAAGAGTAGCCACAAGTTTACTCAACATGAATGCTGACCAAGGGAACATGAACATTCTCCAGCTCTTTCATTGGCATCAACTAAACAATCAGAAATGCTTATTGAGCAAACACAGAGCTTGGCATTACTGAGAACTTGGGATGAACCTGTCTGGCATTCATGCTCTACTATTTTGTTTGAGAAGAATGCCTGGGCAATATGCCAATACGCATGCAACACCTATTAACTCTCTTATCTGTAAAAAAAATGCATGAGCAACAAAACTGGCGAAAGAAGAAATAACAGTTCACTAACTAAAATGAGTATTTATTCTTCCCATGCAGACAGCTATATGCTAAGGGAAGTAAAAATTTTATTTCAATATGTGGTTCCAGTGATAACCTTATCAGAAGGGAGGAATTTATCTGTATTTTTCTCAGCGCAGTCTCAGCATTGTGTCTCTAGCTGGTGAATATCTATCCGGGTAATAAGCAACTAAAATTGTCAGTGGCATCTCATGAGCTTAGAATATCCTGAGTGGGAAGGGAACTCACAAAGCATCCTTCGCATAACATGATCCATGTACACACAGATTATGTAAATAATCTGCATGTGAATAGGAAATCTAGCACATTCCAAACCTGTCAGATGATGTGTACAAAGGTGGCTCAGCTGTGCAGCTCATGGTCACTAAATTTCATACCTGTGGTTTACAGAGTCCTTGTTTGATAATATCATAGAAGCAATACTTAGCAGTCTGGTTCAGGGGCTGCTTGTTAATATGATATGGCTTTTCTTAGTATTCAACAAACTGTTTTTAAGACTCAGTTCATCACCTTTTAAAACCACAAAAGAAAGTTCTTCTTTTGATTGTATTTTTAAAGGTAATTTGAGACTATAATCACATCTTTCCTGGACTTTAACTGAAAACTCACATTTGTCTTTCTTTAATACCCATTAAAGTGTTTGGTTTTTCCTGATGTCAGATTTTTACAATTGCAAAGTCACAAGTACAAACAGCCATGAGATGGAGAAGCTATGATTTGAAGCCTAAATGTGCAATTATATGGGCACAAGCTATGAAAAACAAGGGAACAAATACTTAAAAGCTTTGTTCATTTGTGCCTACAATTAATAGGACCAGATTTAAACAAAACTAAATGCAAAAGCTATAGGCTGTGTCTTATCCATCAGTCTTTCATAGTTTGCATTGTTTTCTTCTGAATTTTTCATGGTTCTTCTAATGTATGCAACACAAATCATAAAAACCAACATGTGTAGGGTTGAACAAGGGTTATTACGTAGCCTTGAATTGGTCTCTTTTCCAATTTTATTACTAGCTATATCAAAAATCCAAGTCTTATGTTTAGCAGCTTCCTAGTGTTCTGTTGCTTTATAGTGTGTAATTTCATTAGAATTTTTTCCATTTTAATAGAGAATAATTATCAATACTTCACAGTCACATTGAACAATTTGAAAAAATTATTCAAAATAGAATTATGTTTTTCTCTATTTTCCTTCTAGTTGTGGATTTTTTCCCCTAGCCAGCCTTTTGATTTTGCTGGGAAAGATGACTAACTTGTGGTGTCTGAAAGTCTTGGAGCTGGCATTGCTGAACAGTGTAGTAGATTTCTAGATGTAGTATCACTACAGGATGAGCTTTGTAGAAAGTGCTAAGATCTTTTATTAGAAAACTAATCCAGACAGAAAAAAATGCCCACTGAGATATTTTCAGACTTTCAGCATTGTAATACAAAACATATGTGTATTAAATGTTCATGAAGTTCAGTCTCTAGTAATGTTCTGGGAAGATGAAAATTCCTCCTCAGCTTTATTGAAGACAGACTGAAAGATATGAAAAGATCAGAAAAATTATTTTCTTAAAAAGCTTTCCTTCAGTTTACATCTCTATATTGTATCTCCCCTTCATAAAAGTATGGTGACATGTTAAATTTTTTGAGTGGAGCTTATTTGGTCTACTGTATGTAGTTCTACTTGCTCAAGACACCTTGCTTGTCTTCTGTATCTCCTACCTACCCATTTCTATGACCAGCAAACCTGAGACTGACCTGAATACTTCCTTGATTGCTCTTGTTGGCTCTAAAATGGCCTGTCCTTCAATAACATCAATTTCTAAGCTGAGAGCAAGGAAAATTACATTAATTAATAAATTGCGATCTCCCAAACTAACCTGCGGAATGGATGCTATGACCAGTTTCACCACCTGACAAATAAGCTAGAAGGTAAAAGTTGGAGTCGTCTTGGAACCATCTGGAGTGACATGTACAGGGGTGACACTACTCCTCATGCTCTGGTTTAGGAGCCAGTGAAAGATCAAAAATCAAACGATTTTGACCTTGTTCTGATAAGGTGAAGAAGTTTTCAGTCCCTTGGTTTTTCACAGGCTGGGGTTTGATTCCAAATTGTGCACCCAAATTACAGGCAGTCAGGTTTGCATACTGTGAATGCAGCACTTTAAAACTCTTATCTTTGAACCCTGTAGACAATCACATCTTACAAAAGGCTGAGCTTAGGACTGGTTTCAATGTTTGCAGCATCCATAAGCAGCCATTGATTTAAGCACCTTTGATTCCTATTTCATAGCAAAATTACATTTTGCCACGTTACTAGTTGTCTAGCCTGGTGAATATAGTGCTTTGCTCTATGTTTTTCAGGATGGCAGCTCCCCATACGGTGCCAGGTATGTGGGCTCCATGGTAGCTGATGTGCACCGCACTTTGATGTACGGTGGGATCTTCATGTATCCTGCTAATCAGAAGAGTCCTAAAGGAAAGGTATGTAATTTGAATTCCTTTCTGGTGAACTTAGCCAACCTAATACCTCTGATATGACCAGAGCAATAGTTTAGATAAATAAATAAATAATAATGTTCCACTGCAGAAAAAATTATTAATGAAAATGACGGTCAGCAATTAAATTTAGGAAAGAAATTTAGGCAATTGCCAATTTAGGCCAGAAATCCTCCTCTGTGCTTTTATATTATTAAATACTCGAGTGGTTTTCACTGCAACAAAGGACTTAATGATTTTTCTAAAGGTAATATTTCAGTACCATAGAAACCCATTGAGACACCTGTGCACAGCTGGCAGATACAACACGGATCTAAGAAAAACCTCTGCACTTTAAACTGGCAGCAAGAGTTACCCCACCAGCCGGTGGGATATGCTGAGCCCCAGAAAGGGTTTTGTCCAGTGCTAGAAAAAAAGGTTTTCCTACCTTATGTTTCCAAAGGACACTGAGCTTATATCACCAGCTCTGCAAACTCGGGCTTCTACTGCTTGATCAGAAAAGGTGATTATGGTGGAAGATGGGTTTCATGCAGTATTTTAGGAAAATATGACTTCCCATTTGGACACTGGTACAAAATGCACTGTGACAATGCAGTGCAATGCAATGCAGTCAGTCTTTGAAAGTGATGGACCACAGACCACTGTCAACCTCAGCTTCTCTTCTGCAGTATCAAATACCCTTATTATCAACTTTCTAAAGAAATATGTTTTAAGATACCTAGTCATACAGCTGATCTGTGGACCAGCAGTAACCTGCAGGTCATCCTTAGGAAATCATTGGCTCTGTACATAATAGGTTGGACATGGTGCTCTGACTCCAAGAATACATTCTTTCCTGATCTACACCATACTTAACACTTCCTATTCAAATGTTTTTGCATCCATGGCTGGTACATGAGGGAATCTGCCCCATCTCCCACACTGGTCCCAGAATATCCCAATATCTACAGTCTTTAGGGAGAGAGGACTACTGGCTTCATCATGGTGATCTTGTGTTTACCAAAATACCAGCAGATCCAAATGGTCTTCAAAGTAAAAACAGGAAAATAATTATCTTCAACACATGCAGCCAAAAATGTCTGCATGTTTGTCCAGGCAAAAATGATTTAAATTTTTGAATCACCATCCCATGGAAAAAAACCCCAAAACACCACCCCAAAAAGCCCTCACTAAATGATGTGGATCTGTTTGTACATACAAGAAAGGGACAAAAAAGGAATTTGCTGTGTGTGAAAAAAGTGAGTTTGCTGACTGGCCTCTTCAAATTAAACTTTTTGTTTTGAAATCTGTACTAAACCATTGTTGAAAAGAGACAATGAAAAACAGGACAAAAGTACAAAGGAACGAGTACTTACATAACTTTATAGAAATAAAGGTTTACACAGAGTTAATCCACATTTATTATTGGATTGCTCTGGCTTGAACTGCCACAGTAAAGAGAGTAATGTAAGAAGCAAAACATGCTATCATTAAAAATAAGTTTTCTTTCTGTCTCAGAGTGCAGGTGTATATAGTTCTTTTCACATATATCTTATTGGAAAAATAATACTCTTGTGGCAAGTGCCCTGATCATCTCTCCCCTCAAAGACAGTCTATGCACTTGGTTAGAGAGCTGAAAAGAATCAAATGTCACTGGAATTGATCATAAGGAATTGATCAAAAATCTTTAGAGTAAATGCAAATTACATGGATGTAGGCCCTAAAATTTACAGATCCTTCCTTAAGTTAAAGAAAGAAAACTAAATGCTCAATAAACACTACAGGACAAGACAAAAAAGAAATCTTTTCAAATCATATATTTTGAATAATATTTTGATAAACTTAAGGCTTGTAGTTCTCTATTAAGTGAAAATGTTAAACCTATCTGAAGACAGCCCATCTGAAGATCCCTAAGTGCAGTTGCACTGCTACCTGATGAAAAACTGCTTTCCTCAAGTTGCATAGTCACAGCTTAGCAACAAGAAACTTGAAATGTGGTTCCATGGTGATACCACTGCTGTTTGCTGGCTCATGACCTTCCAGAATTGGGCCAAGCAATAGGAAGAAGAGTGAAAGATACTGGTCCTATTTTGCCTCAGAGATGGAGTCCTTGTACCAGAAGCAGCACTTCAGTGGGCTTTAAAGATAAGAAAGAAGGTAATACAGTGCTATTTAAGTTATGGTATATCATGGTTTTATTGCAGTGTGTTAAACGCATGATGGATAGTGAAGCCCTGTGCTCAACCCATTTCTCTATCTCTATATACAGTAGCATTCCACACTTCCTTTTTCCCAGAAAACTTTTCCTCTTTTGTACATGTCAAGAGTCTTTTAAACAAAATATGTGCTAATATTGTTGTACATGAGCACTTCATAGATAAACCTACAGAATAATATTTGTTCAGAACTGACCAGCTATCATCGCTGTTCATTTAAACACAGAAACTTTTGGCATATGTCCTAAATAAATTTGCATTCCACCAGAACACACTCACCCCAAGAGGTAACATTTTAAAAAAATGTAAATAGATAGCAGGGTCCAAACCAAAAAGGAAATTTTGCTTTTAATAAATAACTGCAGCTCCTTCTGAAGCCACCATCTGGATAAGTTCAGGCCACTAATATCTATCTACATTTCTGAAAAGTAGAAATAAAATCCTGACATTTGAAACTGGGAGCATCAAGTTTCAAACTCCAAAATATCCTGACTAAACATAACATGATTATCCCAAGCTCTGAGTTAACACGTAAAGACTTCATATGAGAAGATATTTTGGCTTTTCTTTCCCAGTACTGCTAGCTTAGCCAGCTTAACTGTTTTGCTGATGCCTGTGGGACACCCACTTTTGACATTTTTGACAAAACACAGCTTCACTGGTGCTGCACATCTGTATGTCAGCTTGGAAATGACAGTGTTGATGCCTGGATCTAAGGTTGGTGCACTGTTCCTCCAAGCAGAAAGCTTTAGGAAAGGTGAGAAGAAGAGAAGGAAGGAAGGGCTCTCTGAAAGACATTGCTACTTAGGTCAATAGAAGTTAGGTACAAAATTTTCTAAAATCACAAAAGGAATGCTAAGCTTTGGCTAGTCCTTTGATATAATTTCCCCCAAAGGCAATCAAGTGTTTCCTCTTTCCTTCTAGCTCCGGCTTCTCTATGAATGCAACCCTATGGCTTTCATCATCGAGCAGGCAGGTGGGATGGCAACTACAGGGACCGAAGCAGTGTTGGATGTGAAACCTGAGAATATTCACCAGAGAGTTCCTCTTATACTTGGCTCTCCAGACGATGTGCAAGAATACCTTGCTTGTGTTCAGAAACACCAGAAGAGCAGCTAAAGACTTTCCACATCAGATCTTGCTTGTCCATTTTCAGTCTCCAAGAAAAGCTTTACCTTTCAAAATAGTGGATTCTAGCATTTGCCACCAATCTCTCAGTGAAAGTCCCAGTTTACAAGAGCAGGAAAATAGTGAGATTTTGTTTCTCCTTGGAGGCAAGTGTAAAAATCCTTTAATTCTGATTTATTCAGGGCAAGTGCAGAGACAGAGTCATGACAAACAGAAACTACTTACTTTATATAATATTAACAAAAGGAAGTGAATTGTGTCAGTAGCCCCATTTGATCTGAAGTTTTAGATCTGACATTACATGGATGACATTGTTTGCGACAGGATTTCCACCTCAATATTTGCAATGTCATTATCTGGATTTTCTGACAGAGACCTTCTTGCAGATGCTTTTTATCTTGACAGCCCTAAGAAGAGCAGAAGTCTCATGCTGTCTGAAGCAATATTTTTAAGCTGTGAATTATATATATTTTGGGTAGTTAATAGAGATGAAAAGACTGCAGCGTTGCCAGGGTATTTAATTTCTCATAAGAACAGGAAATATCAAGTGTTATTTACACACACCTTTCAAAGCATAAATTACAATAAACCACAGATGTGATATCCAAATCATGCCTATTCTGTTGATCCATTGTCCTCTGCAAGAGGAAACCTCCATTTTCTCTTACTTTGAAAGGTTCTTATTTCAGATTGAAGCTTGCCCTTTTACACGTTATATTGCCATCACTTGTCACAGTGTTGTCCTGTCCTTAAGTGGAAGAGAACACCCAAGTTTTGTAGATGCTTGTGGTCAAAGGGGATAACAAAAGTCAGATGGTCTGCAGAAGCTTACAACACTTTATTAGTAAATTCCACTCTTGGCATGAGAATTGATACAAGTTAGTCCCTGATGTCCTAGAATATGCACACAGCAGTGGGGTTTGGATAAAGAGGTAGGGCAAAAGGGGAGAGAGTGGGAGGGGGGGAGAGAGAGTGAGAGAGGAAGAGAGAGAGACACAGAGAGAGAGAGTCCTGTCTCCAGCATGGCTTCTGCTGAGGGGGAGTCCAGGGACAGGGGGTGCACATGTGCCTGGGCTTTGTGAAGATACCTTTTTTTTCCCTGCCATGAAGACAACTTTCTCATTTTCTATACAAATTAGTTATCATGCACAGTCAGTTCTTTCAGACCTTTCTGTAAATGGGTCAGAGGGCTTCAGGTGTCTTGGGTGGTCTTGATGCCTCCCTGTAGTCCATGCATGCGCCCTTCTCAGTCTCATTCTGGTGCTTGCACTCTGTTGTCCTTATCTCCAAGAGTTACAACAAGGATGTTTGTCCTGAAAAAGTGTTGCCCTACTTGTGTATGGCCATCTTCTCCAGCCACACTCTGTTCTTTCTCACAGTGTGTGTTACCAACAATCACTGGTTGTTATTACCAACAATCCTTGGTTGGCTCCACAACTATCTGGTTATTGCTGTTTGAGACATACACGTTGGCCCTTTGTCCTAGGGAGTCAGGATCTGCGTGACCTTCCTGAGAGCCACCTTCGACCTCTTCAAATACCTGTGTAGAAGAATCCCATGGGATAAGGCTCTAGAAAATGAGGAGGTCCAAAAGAGCTGGTCAATATTCAAATATCAGTTCCTCCAAGCTCAAGATCAATGTAGTCCTATGAGCAGGAAATCAGGCAAAGGGGACAGTAGATCTGCATGGATGAGCAGAGAGTTTCTAGAAAGAAATTTCTGGGATGTGAAAAAGGAGGCAGGCTCTGTGGGAGGACTATAGGAACATCATCAGAGTATGCAGGGATAAGACGAGGAAGACCAAGGCCCACTTGGCATTGAATCTGGTGAGGGCAACTGAAAGGGCTTCTACAAGTACGTCAGCAGCAAAAGGAAGATTGGGGAAATGTGGGGCCACTGCTGAATCAGATGGGTGTCCTGGTGATGGAAGACACAGAGAAGGCAGAACCACTGAATGCCTTCATTGTCTCAGTCTTTACTGGTGAGGCCAGCCCTGAGGAGTCCCAGGCCTCAGAGGCAAGAGAGGAAGGCTGGAGAGAGGAAGACTTCACCCTGGTCACAGAGGGTTGGGTTAGAGATCAGCTAGAGAAACTTAACACCCATAAATCCATGGGCTCTGATGGGATGGGTGCCCAGGGANCAACTTGTTTATCAATGACCCAGATGAAGGGATAGAATGTACCCTCAGCAAGTTTGCTGATGGCACTAAACTGAGGGAGTGGCTGATCCACCTAAGGCTCTGCTGCCGTTCTGTGGGACCTTGATAGGCAGGAGAGGTGGGCAGGGAGAAGCTTAAAGAGTTCAACAAGGGCAGGTGTCAGGTCCTGCACCTGGGGAGGAACAGCCCCAAGTGCCAGCAGAGGCCAGGGGTTGTTCCTACAGAGCAGCTCTGTGGAGAAGGACCTGGGACTCTTGGTGGATCACAAGCTGTCCAGGAGCTGGCAGTGCCCCTGTGGCCAGGAGGGCCAAGGGTATCCTGGGGTGCATCAGGAGGAGCATGGCCAGAAGGTCGAGGGAGTTGTGCCTCTACTTGGCCCTGGTGAGGCCGCATCTGGAGTGCTGCGTCCAGTTCTGCTCCTCAGTAAAAGAGAGACAAGGAGCTGCTGGAGAGGGTGCAGCAGAGGATCACAAAGATAATTTGGTGTCTGGAGCATCTCTCTTATGAGGAGAGACTGCAGGAACTGAGCCTGTTCAGTCTGGAGAAGAGAAGACTGAGAGGGGAATCTCATTAACACATATAAGTATCTGAAAGGTGGGTGCCAAGAGGATGGTGCCAGACTTTTTTCAGTGGTGCCCAGTGACTGGACGAGGACCAATGGCCATAAACTCAAACACAGGAAATTCCACCTCAGCATGAGGAAGAATTTCTTTACACTGAGGGTGGCAGAGCACTGGACCAGGTTGTCCTGGAGTCTTCCTCTGTGAAGACATTCAAAACCCATTTGAACAGGTTCCTGAGTAACTTACTGTAGCTCACCGTGCCTTGGAAGGGGGGTTTGACTGGATGATCTCCAGAGGTCCCTTCCAACCCCAATGATTCTGACACTTCTAGGCTTCTATAGCCATTGATCCTGTATGTTCTCTGGTGCTAGATCTCAGACTTGACACTGCCTAAGGAGATCAGAAATCCACTGTGAAACTAGCAGTCATTGACCAATGAGAGCAAAAATTATCAATTAAATGAAAAGTGTGATTACATTAAGTGATAAAGATGTGAAAACTGGGCTTTAGGTCACTTTAAGTACTAGACCCTTCGGTCTAACCCCCTTTATAACTCTCCTGCCTCATTATATGAATTTTTTTTAGGGAACCTCCTTGATGTAAACAACTCCTGCACCCTCTTCTCATTTTCACCCCTGATCCACACCCTGCACTGTGCTGGTACAAAACTTTATTAAGAACACTCTGTGAATTACATTAGGACATGGAGAGGAGTTAAGAATACTCCTGCCAAGAAAATAGTTATTTTTTAACTTACAAATGTGTTTTCTTATTTCTAAAGAATAGGCAGGCTGAACAAAAGCAGACAGAAATTATTCAGGAGGAGTATTTACCCTTAGTTATTGCTATCCCCAGGGTGAGGATGTGATTTCAGTGCTGCTTCAGGCATCAAAGCACTCTTTCTTCAGGTGTTTATCTGGCAGTTTTTAAAGCTGTGACAACTGCCCAGGATCAGCAAGTACAGCGTGTACTTGTTTATTCTGTTCCTCATCATGTGCTTCCCAAAGGTCTACTATCAACAGCAGAACACAAACAACAACACTTAAATCCTGGAGACTGAAGAGGAAGCAGAAAAAAAAAGATGGTTTAGGTAATAATAAAATCCTTTTATTGCACAATGGAATTGCGCACCTTGATTGTGGAAACTAATAAATCAGTTTCCCTTTGAAAAAAAATGTGCACGGAGTACATATACACACATATATAGTATATTTTTTAGACATATATACATGTATAGTAATTCTCATTCTCTCTCTCTCTCTCTCTCAGAGTCTCTATATAGGAACATAAATAGACGTTGATGTCACTAATTTATTGAGGAACTCCATTGCCTTTTTTAAGTCGGAAACCTAAAACCAAGTTTAATTTGAGGCCAGTCTAAAAAAGCTAACAATACCAGTTTTACATCAGAAGGATCACTGGTAACTTGGTCCTGTTCCCAAGGGCCAGGAGAGCTGATAAGGCAAGAACAGAGATGTGGCATTCCTCAGCGTAACCACAGGGCCTCTAAAAACCACCATTTAGGGTCATGCTGAAAGTTAGTTTTGCAGTGGGTGTACCCAGTCTAGTGGTTAAGATCTGTGCCCCTGCTGGCAGGATGTATTCACCTGCACACTGCAACATGTCAGTCATTCAGTGCCCTACTTACTGTCACCCAACTTGCCTTCATTGAAATATAGTTTCACAGCAAAGCTTGGATCTAATCCCAGCTGCTATTTTCCCCACATTTTGGGTTTTTTCCTCAGTTTGCACCAAAAGCACGTGATAGTGGAGGGGCTAGTGCTGGGACACTGCTCTGACTAATAACTGCTGCTTGGGTGGCTGCTGACACTTAAATGAAAATTCTCCTAGTTTGTGGGCTGCTGGGTGGCTGGTGCTTACAAAGAGATCCATATCTGCTCTGTATAAACAACCCATACAAACCTCAAATGAAGATTGACCTATCTCACCTACCTAAGTACTTGTATGTATTCTGCTACATACAGCACAATTGCAAGAACACTACTCCACAAAGTCCTTCCTAAAGGCTCAGGGTGAGTTTTCAAGTTTCCCTCTGCAGTGTAATACTAGTTCAGACCATTTCTGCAGAGCTCTCTTACACTAACTGTGGGGTATGGGGACACCACCTATGAAGCCCTTGCAACACTGGGCCACAACTTCCTTCCATGGCCTCCCATCATGGTTTTGCAAGGTATCTGAGGGCTGCTGAGAAAGTAAGACAGATTTTTTTTTTTTTTTTAAGAATCAGAGACTATTTAGTGGTTGGACTGGTGTGAAAGGGGACACACCACAAGCTGCCATCAAGGTTGCTGAGAGAAGCAGGCAGTGTTCATGATGAAGGTGTTGCGACTGCCTCCAGATGCAGAAGTCAGCAATGCCTGATATTATTCCTCAGATACACATCAGCATGATACAAAATTAAAGATACATGGAAACGCCAAGTAAGACACACGTGAACTAAATAATAGTTCACATATGTGCCTTTGTATCACTATTTAATAGCTTCTTGGCATAAAATTATATATGAATAAATCAGTGCCCATTTGACTTCCTATTACTTTTGGAGAAAGATGCAGAAACTATACTATTTGTACTGTACCATATATATGTACATGTGACTGTTGTTAAAGCACTAGTTGTCAAACTTGCTGCCAAAATTAGTTCTTTTTTGCAATTGTTGGGAACATTTGCACCTATTTCAGAAGTAAAATAAAGGCAAACTACCTAAACCTAGTGGTGTCCAATAACACAAGAAAACACAGCAAGCCCACCAGTCTCTAATAAATGAGCAGTTGTTCACAAATTACTTTGACTGGAAACTTAGTTCGTGTGAGCAGCCAGCTGCAGAGAGGTGGCCTTGTGACTGCAATCACAAGATGGGGGATCAGAGAACAGGTTGGGGCTGGCAGGCTTCCCACCAGTCCCGTGGCACCCTGGCTGCCTGTGGTGCTGCACTGCCAGCCCAGCACACTGAGGAGCTGATCCTGGACACTCTGCAGCAGGACCTCACCCATCCCTGAGAAAGCAAGGCAGCTAAAATGCAGATGCTCTTTGAAATAAATGTAGGATCAAATGTGTGTCTGAGCATTTGTATGAAAAGTTGACACTTTATTCTGTTTTCAATAAAACATACACATGGGGAGTTTTGCTATTTTCTTAATAAAGCCAACTCATATTTCTGGAAAAGTCAGGCAAAAGTTTTATTTATTTATAAAATGCCAGCTATTTAGAGACAGAGAACAAGAAAGACCTTTTAGCTTACATGGATTATACCACACAGACTCATTGTGAGAAAACGGGGGTTGGTGCCCATAGAAGAGAAGAAGAGGTTTAATAAGAGGAAAGATTTTACAGAATCACAGAATCAGAGAATGACTAGGTTGGAAGAGACCTTCAAGATCATCAAGTCCAACCCATGCCCTAAACACCTTAACTAAACCACGGCACCAAGTGCCATATCCAGACCTTTTTTGAACACATCCAGGAATGGTGACTCCACTAGCTCCCCAGGCAGGCCATTCCAATATTTTATCACTCTTTCTGTGAAAAACTTCTTCCTAATATCCAACCTATATTTCCCCTGATGCAGCTTGAGACTGTGACCTCTTGTTCTGACAGTTGTTGCCTGGAGAAAGAGACCAACCCCTACCTGACTACAACCACCCTTCAGGAAGTTGTAGAGAACGATAATGTCACCTCTGAGTCTCCTTTTCTCCAGGCAAATGATGAGACATTCCCAACCATTCAGGCTTCACGTCATCACGGACAGTGTTCATGAACCCCATGTGTCACTACCAAAAACACCTTTAGTTTTTGTTCCTAGCTTTCTGCAAATACAGATGTGGTTTCAGAAAACACAAAAACCTCAAACTAAGCATGTGATCTGATTCAAGTGAAGTGATTTTAATACTTTATAGAGATAGGATTTTCCACTGTGATCTGCCCTGAGGAGGTTGCTTTCATCCGATGCAATGATTTGCATCATGGCTTTGCAAGACTCTGTTCATCACGAGCCCAGTAATCTGTTTTCTGGTAGCAGCTTTTGTAGTTCTGACCAATGTACTCAGTGAGGGCAGTTCGGTGACCCAGCTTGCAGAGGGTGTTGGCCAAGACAGCTGTGTACTCCCACATTAACAAGCAAGAGTTTGGCCTAAGAATTGTTGTCAGCTGCTGAGCAGATCACCCAATGAATATTTTATCAGTTTTTATTTTTATCACTCTCCACCTCTGAAGGAGATAATGCGCCCGCCCAATTACTGGGTCAGCTGTGCTCATGCTGAATGTGCATGGCCTGCCTAATCCCAGCCCGGGCATGACCGTTCCTGATGTCTCATCGATTCAGCAGACGCTCCAGTGCACCGTTGGCACATGCCCGGGAAAAAAAGAGGTCAGCTTCTCTCCACACCCAGCTGCCGCGACACCAGCCTTGTCATCGTGTGCTCTGAGGAGCACAGCTCTGAGACACTGTACCGGGTGACACACCATCTGTCTTTTGCCCTTTTAATCGCCAGGTTTCCTGTTTTGTTCCTGTGTAGACAATTTTCTCCCTCTTTTAACAACACAGCATGATTTATTATTCCGGCACAGAAAGAGAAAAAGCTTTTGCTCAAACAAAAGCAGGGAAGATAAGTGGAAAGGGCCATGCAGACAAACCTAGGTCTGAAATTTAAACTCAGCAGAAGAACGCTGAGAACGGGGATGTTTAGTTTTAGCTCTTTTGAAGATATGCTGGGAGAAAACAAAGCCAAAGGGAGAGGCTAGCCTTCTTGCAAATCCACACCCACAGCTGCTAATCAGTTTCCTGCCCTCTGGCAGGTGGCCTCACTGCTTTTGGCCTTGTTCCTCTCCCGTTTTTCAGCTCTGTGTCAGTTTAGATTAAAAATTCAGCATGGAGGGAGTTTTTTTGCTCTTGGTTTGCAGAATTACTAACAAAAAGGTGCTATAAAGTTTGTTGAAATGTCTGGAAATAGTGCTACAGAAATACCATTGCAAAAGCATTCCTGATGGGCACCCTGTGTACACAAGGTTTGCTTCTGAAATGCTCGATTACATTGTGAGAGAAATGTGACAGAAACACTCATAACAGCACTGAAGCAGAAAACACAGGCCCTCTCTGCAATTCTTCCATGACTAGCAAGCAACAAATAGCAAAAAGGCAGCAGGATTTATTCTTAACCTTTGCACAAGGCATTGGAATTTCTATATAAACAGAGAGAGAAGTTTCTTTTAACTACAAGAGAAATCTCCAAAAGCCTATGCAATTTTACAACACAGCTGCTGTTTCCAGTATATATTTCCTGTTCCAAAAAAACCCAGCTGTCAGTTTATGCTTCATGCTTGAATGAGGAAAGCAATACTGCTAAACAATCTGAGCAGAAGGAATGTTAAGATGACTATTGAGAAGAACTTGCATTCAGAATTCTAGCATTGCCGTACTATTATGGTAACAGATTGTGCTATATGTTTTATTTTTGGTGGGTTTGTTTTGGGTCTTTATTGGTTTGTTTTTTGTTTTGTTTTTGTTTCTGGTTTGCTTTGTTTTTTGTTTTGCTGTATCTAGCAAAAAATGAGCACCTGCACACACAGCAGTGAACGGGTTTAAGAGTTCTGTGGGCAGCCCTATCTAGGGGTGTTTTTGTGCCTTGTTACCAGTAGCATAAACTGATATACTACAGAGATATGCTTAGAAGTACCCTTTGTGGGGAAAAAAACATTCTGACTTGGCAGCTCTGAAGCCATGGCATTTGACCGTTGGTTTTAAGCAAAATCAAGTGTGTTCCAAGACATGCTACAACCTCAAGGGCTTCTCAACATCCCATTTCAGCATCAGCTTCTCAGACACCCTAAGCTAGTTTGAGTGTCTAGTAGCCCAGCATTTATCTTAAACAGTTCTATGTCATGGCATGCATGCTGTGCAGGAAGCTTTCATTAATAATTAAAAAAAAAATCTTACTCCATAGAACTTAGAATATTTCCATGGCAGTTCCTGAGACTGCAATTTTTCCTAGTAGAAGCAGGAAATAATAGCTGCAATAGCTTCAGAGGGCCCTCAGTGGCACCCCAGGTGAGCACACCTAAACCATTCTCACCCTGAGAGAACACACAATAGTACAGACAAAGAACTTTTTAACACAAAGTAAATTCCAGGTGAATGTCCAAAGTGTCACTAAGTATATGAACAATACTTACAAGGCTGGAAAATCATCTCTTCCTCACTGAGCTCTCAAACCAACAACAATCTTTCCCTGGAGGACCTCACAAAGCCAGCCTTAACCAGAACAGCCTTCTGAAGGTGGTGGGGTGGGGAATAGCTCACTCTCTGACTGCTCCATCTTTGACCACTCCTTCCCAAACCTGGACTGCAGAAGGTACCACGTATCAGCACTGCAGCACCACACCTGACAACACACAGTGTTACTTCTACAATGTGTTTCCCACCATCATTTTATTGGGAAAGTCTAACAGGTTTTACTCAGAAGTAGGTTTTCGATCTCCTAGAGGTGGTGAGAACTGTCAGTGAACAAAACAAGGAAGAAGCATTGTAATAAAGAATCCAATAATTACATCACAAATGGCCATCGCCATGGTTTCTTTGCTCCTTTGCGCACAGAGGTTGGCAGTAGCTCTTCAGCAGGAAACAGGCAGGATGGAAACAAAAAGTGTTGCAGAAATGGTATTTTAAGACCACTGGACAATAAATCTTTGCGCAACCGAGCTTGAAAAACCACGCAAAACAGCCACTTGTGTTTTGAACACAAATGAAGGTGGCATCTTCAGAGATTCTTCTGAAACTCTTTATCAATGTAAACTAATCAGTCCATGGATCAGGCCTCCACCCTGTGGCCAACCCTCCTGCTCCCCCAAACGAAATTCCTGGTTGGGCTCTCTGTCTGTTTTCAGAAGAGCTTTATTGAGTATCACTTAACTTCAGTTTTGTGAATTGTGAATGAAATTTTTCTTATGATTTTAGCCTTTCTTCCAAATGCTTTAGGTGCTCCTGCACTTACCCAAAATTTCACTTATGATTTGATAAAACTGTGATTAGCGAATAAGACAATAAAATCCCCATTACTCATTTAAATAATTATTTCTTCAAAACAGTGTATTAGTTGAGTCAGCATTTCACACTATGACTTCCTAGCAAAAAGACTGAAGAGTATTGGATGGACAGCAAATAACAACAGGTGCTCAATCTGTCATACATCTTGGTAAAGTCCAAAGAGAGCTAGAAAGCAGAAACATCAGGTTACATCATGACAGCCTTCAGGCTATGCTCAATTCCTTAGTTAATAGCCAGAAACTGCTGTCAATCTCTAATATGTCAAAACTGATTAGCTAGCATTAAGCTTAAGACACACATGACATGATTTGTTATTTTATCAAGAAGATTAAAGAACAAATGCTGCATAACTGATATTCAGAAACTCATTTTTGGGTTTTTTTGAAATGGATATTCCCATTTTCCTGTGTCTCTGGTTGTCTCAGAACTATGTTTTCTGAGTGCTGTTATGGAGATCAACAGTTAATCTTTCATTATAGAAAACCTTCACTGATACAATTAATCACATTTGCCTTTCCTGTAAGTTTTTCACTGCATGAAATGACAAATATTTTGTTACCATAGTTCTTCAAAGCATTTTGAAAATTACTTTAGTGCACAGCTTGTGTAGCAGAATAATAAAATCATTTGTTTCACTGTTAATGTTTGGAAATTGATTTAACTTTAGCAAAGACAAAAACCAATCACATAAAAAAAAAAACCCTAAAATTCCATTCCATACTCAGCAGTCACAGATAGTATGAGAAATTGAGTGCTCTTAAGGGAAAATAGTTTCCTATATGACAGTTAAATTAATTTCTCACCAGACTCTAAAGAATAAGAACTGCATGTGTAAGTGAAATAATTTGATTTCATTATTTTCCTTGCCTCAAGAATACATGCCTTAAAAAACTCGGGTCCAGTGAGTGATAAATACATTCAACAAGCAGAGCAGAGAAACCAGAAAGAGACCTTTAGGACAAGAACAGTCCAAGAAGCAACAGGACATGAAAACCATATGCAAAACTTTTTTTTCTTCACAAATTCCAATAAAAAAGTGTATGTTCACAATTAAGATGCTAGCAAACACAGACTGCAAAAATTTATCATTGTACAGACCTGCAATCTAGCATGCAATATAGTGCCCAGCTCATGTATTTAGATATGTGTAAGACCCCATTAACAACAGTAGCTGTAATTTAGACAGGACCTGAACCAGGCAGTATAGATAGGATTTTTTACTGACAAAATAAAAATACTTTAAAATACACTAGTGCACATATACATGTAAAAAATAAACATACATGTATTTTTTACATGCGTATGTGCACTAGTGTATTTTAAAGTAACCTATCTTTTAATAAATGCAGTTTCAGCTTCAGTAGGAATATATAACCAGCAGAAGCTTTGGAGAGAAAACAAAGGAACAGCAATCAAGAGCTTTAACTACCACAGCTTTCTAGGAACAACTCTCAGCTTTCCACGACCACGTATAATGTGCATTTGCTGTTAATCTTCACAAAGGAACAATGCTGAACAGAGACAACACTTCCCCCAGTGGAACATAAACCAGTATGGAATCATTTGCTACTTTACTATAGTGTTTCTGAAGTAAATAAAACAGCTTTGCTGAAGATAGGGCCACTGCAATGGAATCACCAAAACCAGATTTAATATTGTTCTTGAAATGTGTTCTTTATATTCTTAAGAAAAAAAACTTACTCAAACTGCAACTTATACAAAAATTTTAGTCTTTATAGTATCATGTAAGGCAATTCTGGGTGAAGCTGTTACTTCAGGTTGTGTAAATACTGAGTTATCTACATGACCTGACTCAACCTGTCCCCTTCTTTATTATTCACTAAGGAGGATGTTCAGCCAGAACAGTCAGCAAGTTTTAATCCACACAAATAACTGCATTATCACATCTTTTTTCTAAAAAAGTCAAGGGTTATTTTGTGAGCTACATGCCCATTCACGTGCAGATACTTTGGAAAGTTATTTCCTTTTCATTTCCCATCTAGTCATAAACATAAAAACATAAAAAATATGTTGTTTTCCCAGCAACTTTTTTGAACCCTGGATTTTGCAACCAAACCCCTTTCCCTGTTGCCCATTTCTTTAGCAGTTCAAGTCCCAGCAGGCTTTTTACTGGTCTCACTTCTGTTCTAGCCAATAAGAAAACACAAAGCATGAAGCACTACCAGGCTCACAGTAACGTCAGCTTCCAGGATTAAAAAGTGTTAGGAGAGACAAGTGTCAGTCCATTCCCAGTTCTGGCAGCAAGAATGAAAATAATTTTCTGCATAAGGAGCTTATACAGTCACTTCTCTGGCAGCATTTTGCTCCTGGCTCTCACTCTGAATGTACAGACCAGTGCCATTTCCTTCTGAGTATCAGCCTTCAGAGGACCACCTGGTGAGCTCCGTAATACTTCATAGCTTCCACAAGCAGTGTGGATGCTTTCCATAACTAGCTTAGCAAGTCAACTTAATAGCTAAGTTCTAACCAGTATTTCTGCTCTGTGGCTTGTTATATAGCCACTGGGCTGAGTGAGGCTCTTCCTTTAAAAAAAATAACAAACCAAACTTGTCAGGAAATTCAGGTTGAAAGAATTCATCTACAAGCAGCACATGAACAACTCACAACTATTATTATGGATAACTCACCTTGTTTCTCTCTTTAAAAGAGTTTATTAAATGCAACTTAAAGACTTACATTATCAACAATAAGGAAATTAATCATCCACAAATTCTGGTCTAAGTGTTCCTTTGTGTGCATGGCTATCAGCTTCTGAAAAGATGTGCACAAAAACCTATGGGTCCATGAACTCAGTGCTTGTGCTAGTTATGCTACAGAACTACACCTCCTTCACCTACAGCCCAAGAGCAAGAGTTGATGTCAATACCCAAAAGCCAAGCCAAGCCAAGCCTTCTCCCCCTACTGTTTTTGGTATTTACCATCCTCTGCAGGAGGTACCCAAACCTGGCTACTGGTACCCAAACCACACCTAAACAGTAGTATGTGAGAGCTAATGCTCATGTTTGCAGTGGTACCTGCAGAGAGAAAAGGACATATAAGGCACTGTGTGAATCACCTCAGTTAAGTCAGCCAGCAACTATACAAGTAACAAAGCAGCCCAATATCACTTTCCATAGGGAAATAATTTCTCCCTTATCCCCTTTCCTTCTCCAGCTGAAGCTGGTACAGGGGGAAGACAATATCTAGTGTCCTGCACATCTCCAGAAACAAGCCCTCTGAACAGTCCAGGTGTGCTTTGGGTGCTCCTGCTATAATGCTCAAAAGGACATAACTGCACAAACTATACAAATGTGCTACTTTTGAGGTGCCATTAAGAAAACTAACAGAATTAAAAGCTAAGTGAAGATCAGATGCTGCATACAGAAGATGACAAGACTGAAGATCTTTGTTATGAGACGCTAGGAACCAGATATTTTTCCACTTGCCATTTTAAATAAATCTGTTTCATAAATTCTACACTCCTTTTTGTAACAACTACTAGTCATTCCCAGATAGGGCTGCATTTTAGTGACCAATGGAGAGAGAGGTACATACACATAGACTCCACCTAAGAGTATGATTTAGGATGCCTATTTGACAAAAGTCCCAAGTAGAAAAGAAGACCAAAATGCCAAATCATACATATGTAGTGGAATTTAAGTATTTATTTAAAAAGTAAACCTTTGGACACATTGCAATTTAAACAAAAAAAAGGAAAAATACAAAGAATCTATTGGATTAAGCAGTCAAAAGCTAGCAATATTACAAGCTGTTTACATACCAACATTTACATTAATTTAAACAAGTGGCATGTCACCAACATGTAAAATATACTTCAAGAGTTTTAAAAATCAAGTTAAGTTTTGAAAGACACAAGGCTACCACATGCGAACATGGGTTTGGTCATTCAGTTTAAATCCCCTCTTGTACTGAAATGTTCAGTCGTCAAATTATACTAGTGGATAGCTAGCAGCTGTTGCTATTCCACAGTGGTTCTTCCTGTCCTTGGCCATGTAGATATATCCTTTGTCACCCCACTTCTCACCCCAGCTGAAAACAAAAGTAAAGGCCTTGTTTATATATTCAGAAGTTACTTATTTACTGCCCTCCCCTCTAAGTGCTTAAAACTGAAAACTGCTGCCTTCCACACTTGTGGAGAAAATCCAAGATAGCTGCAGCCAAAAACTTAAGTGTTTTCCAACAATTAAAAGCATCCCAAGAGGCATCACCAGTTCACAGAACTGAAGAACGCAGTCATTCTCTCACGAGGTAGTGACATTGATGTGCAAACCTTGACTACAGGTGCCAGAAGCTCAGACACTGCTCCCAGGCAATTTAAGGGAAGTCAAAGGCTGCAAACAGCATTTGAGGGTGGTGCCCCAGTAATGCTGAGAACATGAGACAAGCTCATGTGATGTGCCCTTCGGCATTAATTTATTTTCCCTCCAACCTAGGAGGTAATGCCATCTTTAAAGTTCAAGTATTATCCTATTTCACAGAAGTGAGCAGCACTCCGCTTCCAAAAAAATCCATTACACCCCCACAAGCAGGCTTCCTCCTGCTCCCCTCTGCTCCACTGCTTTATTATCTACTGGGTTCACAGGCTGTTTCAGCACTGAGCTCCCTTAAATTAACTGAACAAGCAGAATAAGATGGCGGCTTTGGGCTAACTTTATTAGCCTGCCAGCAGCATGAGCTGGATTTTACCTTTTGCCATACCATAGATTGGAAAACAATCTCCAGATTTCCCACATACAGATTTTAATTATTGTTGTCTCTCTACCTCTGCCCTTACAAGTGACAAACTTCCTTCTATTCTCCCCTAGACACATGACACAGACCTTACCTGTTCTTAACAATCCAGTATTTCTTCCCATCTACATCTTCCCCCTCAAAGCCGTAACCTACAACCAGAACACCATGGTCCAAGTCTTCACTGCTGCAGTCTGGTTCATAGTAGATACCTGCAAAGTATTCACTCATGAGCAAAATCATTTGTACAAAACCCTTAGCCCTTACAAGAAGCTTTGTGTATTCTGACTCCAATGTTGCATAGCTTCTTGAAAGTTAGAGAAAGGAATCTCAAGTGAATTTTATCATGGCAAAAACTGAGGGACAAGTAGACACATATACAAGAGAAATACATGTGGGAAAAAATCTGACCTAGAATTAAAATGACTTCTGAATTATCATACCTGGGGGTTTTTTAATCTATTTAACTGCAGAGTAATGAATACTGAGTAATTAAAAAGCCCAGTTATCTGAATAAATGTAATTAACAAATCCCCACCTGACTGATAGAACTGAAATGAAGAATGGCCTGCATCAATAGCAACAGACACCGGACCCACAGCTGCAACTGCTTTCATGAGAGCTCTTTCGTGTCCTTGAGGGATGTCAACAAAGCCAGTGTCATTAGCAGCATTGTATTCTGCCTTGTAGCGACAGTCTTCATCATCCTAAGTAGAGAAAGCTGTAGTTATTACACAGGTTTCCATTTAACACACAGGTGAGCACAGAACTACCATACATTGTGTGACTTTGCTGCTTTGAGAGCAAGGGACTGAAGAGGATCCAATCGCCTAAGCAGCACTTTCCAAGGATAACAGGGAACACAGAACTGCTCCTAAGCTTCTCAAAAGTACAGAAAAAGTAAACGACAGCAGGGCCCAGAAAGTCCCCACCAACTTTACCAGGGGTGCAGAGGGCCATCACATTCTGGAACTCTGCCCTCTTTGGTTGGCAGGACAAATATCTTTACAGGAAGGAAAGATGCCCAGAATGCATTAATGGGCAATGGAAGAAAGCCAAGTATTCATTAATTACAAAGCAATCCAGAAACTGCTCATTGAGCAAACACTTAAAATCCACAATTTTAACATGTCATAGTTTGAAAAGCTGTACAGAATGATTTGAAAGCTAGGCATTTGTATTACATGACCTTACATATAACATTTGGGAGTGGTATTTGTGGTATTTCTAATAGGGTGTTGTTTTTGGTTTTGTTGGTGGGTTTTTTTGTGTTTTTTTTTTTTTTTCCCTTTGATTTTTACACTGAAGCCTGAACTGCTGATGTCATGTACATTTACAGCAGGAGAGAGGTGAGGCCTAGTTTGGAAGTCAGGTCATGTGAAACTGAAACAGATTCAAGCAAGCACATCCTTCCCTTACCTGCATTATAGGTTAGTACCAAAATTGTTTCCCCAACTAAATGAACAAAGACTACAGCTCAGTTGCTTACTTTTTCTACTCAGCAAGTTAGGCACTTCCTATAATCAACTGTGATCTCTACAACAGCCAAGATGAGGAAAGAGTTGAGATTACAGGGACACAGGTGAACAGGAACTCAGATCCAATGTTGTTCACAACAAATGGTATTGCTATTGCCCAGACAACACAAAACAAGCTGAAAGAAAAGATCCTCTATAGTGAGCAGAACTCTTAATTTAAAAGGTGAAAACCACAAACTATGTGCTCTCAAGTGACACCACAATTGACTACTGCTCTTTGATCCTCTTGTATCTGTTTAACATTCGATAGATCATTAGAGGGATTTTAAAAGCCTGTCCATTATCTCCATTTATGCACACTTAGTCCAGAAACAGAACTCAAGGCATTAACAACAACTGTTGTTAAAAATCCAGTTGACACTAGCCACAAGAATTAGGTGGTCTATAGGTAGCAACTCTGTAATAGGTCAGTTATGGGAAGATGAATTGCTGTCCTACCACTAAGTAGCACTGTTGACATGGGCTGGGTTCTTGGTTTGGTGTGGCAACCAAGATAAGGCATGACAGAAGGGCAACAAGGAGGGGGAGGAGAGAGAATACTTGCTCCAGTTTTTCTAACTGGTCTGTCAAGATTTTGACCTCAAAGACCAGTGTAGTATGTGATTCCTACCGGGGCTAGCAGTCATGCTAGTGCTCTTAGCAAAGATGCAACAGGAATTACAGATGCACTGATCTCTACAGACATCTTCCGTTCTAGGTATGAGTTTCCCAATACAATTTTTTCCACACAAAAGACATGAAACCTGCAACGCAAGTTCAGCTACTCCACTTACCTTTGCAGTGTATGGGTAGGATTCCTCTGAATCAATGCCCCCATTATCCTGTACGTACTGGAAAGCCTGGTCCATGAGACCACCATTACAACCTTGATTCCCCTCAGGGCGAGAGCAGTCCACCAGATTCTGTTCACTCAGTGAAACAAGTTTGCCAGTTTTTCTGAAGTGCTGCCCTTCAAGAGCTCCTGTTGTGCTGAAAGCCCAGCAAGAGCCACACTGACCCTGAAGTATAAAGTGAAATCATAAGTCACAAACCTAGACAATTACAAAATGGTGCTTAGTTTAGTAAGCTTGTACTAGGCACCATCAAATAGGTACAGTGGACGTAGCATTCAGGAAACTGGACCTGCAACTGGTGAGAAATTCACCATCAGATAGTACCTGGTCTTTAACTGGAGTTACATATCCCTTCTCTCTCCAATCTACTGATCGTGGTGCTTCCAGGAAGTTGGGCTCAAGAAACTGGGATCCTCTGTATTTTCTTTCTGACTTTTTATGTACATAACCATTCATCAGCTGTCTGAACTCCTCAGTTGTCTGAAAAACAAACCAATATATGCAGTCACTATCTACTACTATATCTATTACACACCATTACTTAGAATTATGTATTACATGTCTCTGTACATACCATGTCGCCAAACTGATTCATTCCCAACTTGTAGCTGTGTTTCCCTAATGCATGATCCAGATTATGGATTTCAATCATTTTCAGATTCTTCTCCCATACCACTCTCCTCCAGCCTTCTTCTCTCTAAGGGGACAAAAAAACCAGCATACTTCAAGGAGATATTTCAAATCAAGTTTGCTTGCACAACAACAAGCTTTCTAAGGCTCATAATACTCGGGCAAATGTACACTACTCGAATGGGAAGCATGAACGATGTTAAGAGATGGTCTTTTTGCCGCCCTTATAAGAAAAACAACGAGTACAGCGCAGCTGAGTCAATACACAAACACAGGAAAGGAACCTGGGAAGAGAAGGATTATGCTTCCCAAGCCCTGCCCATAGCCGGCGTTGTAACAAAGCAGACATGACTCAGCTGGTGGGGCCCAGCTCCGTGTGCTCCGCGCTCGCCCAGCAGAGCGCGTACGCCGGGGGCTCACCTCATGATAGTCCTTCTTGTGCCACGACTTCCACAGCTGCCAGTGGCCGTCCAGCTCAGGGTCCAGCCTCGGCGCGCCGAGAACCAGGCTCAAGCAGAGGCACAGCGCGGTCAGGAACGGGTTCATGCTGGCCGATCTGCCAAGGACGGAGGAACAGCGGTCAGGCAGGGCGCCCTGAGAGCGGGGGACGCCGGACCCGAGGCCACCCGCGCGTCCTCCACCAGCGNCCCCGCCCTCGGCCACGACTGTAAACAAGCCCGGGCGGCGGGGCCGGGACGCGGGGTGCGCAGTCGGCAGCCTCCCGAGGAAGCGGCTGGAATGGCGGCTCCTTCCCGGCAGGAACCGCCCCACTGCAGGATAAGGACGCGGCCGAGGCCGGCCCTCTCCAAGCACCCCCACCTCACAGCCCGCGCTCACCACGCTCGACAGCCNGGCAATGTTTGTCCAAGTATTTACTCCGAGCACTGTCGGGCCGGAGATAGTGGCAGCACGCTGGTGGAATTTAACCCGGAGGGCCTTAAAATGGGCAGCTGGCAGAACGAAGGAAAAACTAAGTCTGGAGGCAACGAGACACGAATGGCGGGGGTTGGGAGCCCCAGCAC
>VXBC01011529.1:55580-95783 GCA_013399945.1 Ploceus nigricollis
AGAAATGCCAGTCATATTTTTCTTTAGGAAAATGAAACTTTAAAAAATACAGGCCAACTTTCTTTTCTAAAAAATAATCACGATTTTCTTCTACCTTATAGTAAATGTTCTTCTTGCAGGAAAAAAGCATTGTAAATTTCCAAAACCAGAGTGACTGTTCCAGAAAGCTGGGAGGATGTGAGAAAACAATTGCAGTAGGGATATCCCTAAGCTGCTTGCTTTAAGACTTATTATTAGTGGTACACTCTTTAGGAAAATGAAACTTTAAAAAATACAGGCCAACTTTCTTTTCTAAAAAATAATCACGATTTTCTTCTACCTTATAGTAAATGTTCTTCTTGCAGGAAAAAAGCATTGTAAATTTCCAAAACCAGAGTGACTGTTCCAGAAAGCTGGGAGGATGTGAGAAAACAATTGCAGTAGGGATATCCCTAAGCTGCTTGCTTTAAGACTTATTATTAGTGGTACACTCAGAAAAATTTTACGAACTGCAGATATTTTTTACCTAAATTGATTTGAGCATGCCTGGGAAAAAGGCTACCAAATAAACATGAGTGGTTTCTCTTCTTCCATGCAGTTCCATGAAAATAACCAACCTTCTCCCCCAGCCTAGGCATTCCTCACCACAGATCTGAGGTGGCTCCTGAGTTTATAATGTCCCTCTGGGATTAACAACTTTTGTTCATAAGTAGCCTCTTAAGAGTCTTTATTTTGGATTCTCCCTAGTAAAATATAAGATTCAAACTGCTTCAGCTGGAGCATAACCCATAATGAGGTTAGTTGAATCGTTATTAGGTTAGAAAAAGAAGCAGCATTTGCTTCAAGTGAACCCAGAGTTCTGTGAGTGTTCTGAAGACCTGGGAGATGGCTGAGGAAGAGTGACACAATCCTTCTGAACTTCTTTGTTTTCAGTGGTCTTGTGATCTACCAGAATCATCATTTCCTCACCCAAGTGCTAGATAAGAAACCACATTCCAGCTTCTCTGCTGGCCCACAAGGCAGAGACAACTCGTTTGCATCTCAATGTCTCACCTAGTCACAGGAGTTGAGAAATGATGCAAGGGATTGCTTGCCTTGCAAGAAAGACCGGGTGGGGGTCCTCCATTACTTCAGGGTTAGGGCTTCTCATAAGCAATATTCTGTTTCTGTGAGGTTTTTTGATTAAAGTATTTTTTGTATGTGTGGGGGGAAAAAAGAGTTCTTTTGTTCTCCTTTTTCTTTTACCTTATTTTTTTTTTAATAGAGGTTAAATACAGAGTTTGAAGTCAGCTTTAAAGCTTTGACCATTGTGTAACTCACATGCTTAAAATTCTAAACTTTGATTGATTCCTCATTCATTACTCAATGTCTCTTCCTGATTTCTGGCAGGTAGTAATTTCTGTGTTTTGGGAGATTTGAAAGCTAACCGCAGGATATAGTGGGAGTATGCAGGGAAGTGTCATCATGAATTGTTGATATAGAAGTTTACAAATATAGAATAATGTTCTCATTGTATTGATGTTTGTCAAAAATTTAAAGGCAATTGGTGTTTTTTCCTCCTTATACTAAGAAGGATATTTTTTAAAAAATTCTCAAAAGTATGTACCATTTCCTGACTCTCCTAATTTAAAATTTTATTCTAACAAGCTGGAAGTTGTAAATCCAGTCAGTATTGTAAGATTCCTCTGACCTGGATCAATTTTTTACTACCCATCAGTACTCTACAGATCACAGTGAAAGCATTTTAACAGATTTCAAAGAAGGTGTGGGGAGGATTTCACATACTATTTAATATTTGAAATCACATTTTGTTTTGGTTTAATGATCCAACATTTCTATTTTGAGACGGAAACAGTAATAAAGTTCAGAGAAGTATAAATCTTTCAGTGTTTGATTATGATGTTTGTGCTTCTGCAAGCCATTGTAAACAGTTACATAGCATGAAAGACAAATCTGTCTCTTGGAGCTGTAGTGTCTAAAGTGCAAGCTGACATGCTGGAAAGCATTTCCCATGATAAGGTTAGAGACTGTGAGTGAGGTGAGGAATTATTTTTAAACTAAAAAGTTACAGGCAGGGCTGCATTAACAGATCATGTGAGAGAAGGTTAAACAAAAGCTGCTTGCAGAAGAGGAGAGAGGCTATTGAAACAATTGGGTCTAAAGTTTGTTTTCCTGAAAATCAGGTAAGAGCAAAATGACTGCATGTGCTTTTGGGGTAAGAGCAGTGGTGACTCACACCTGCTGTTATTCCTGCTTTACAAACAGAAAGACTGAGGAAAGAAGAAACAGTAATGTGCAGCTGTGGCAACTGTAATCAAATGAATGACTATGAAAAAATCACTATAGGCTCTTCAGTACCATGATTAGCCATGGTAAATCATAATGCATCACATCTCTTCTTCTATTTCTGCCATTCAAGATAAATGCCAGGGTTACCTAGTTTGGGGAGTATGAACATACATGTGACATAAATGAGTGAAATGCGCGTTGCCTTGTCAGTCTCTGAGATTCAGTTGAAGCATTGTCAGCCCATTGATCCTCAGGATGCTGGCAATTGCTGCCAAAGTTACATTATAATTTCAAATATTTTAATAACTGCTTAATCACTGTGGCAGACACACTACATGAGGTCTTTTGTAGAACTTTTATGGCCACCAAGGACGTTCTTGATTTGAATCTTTGCACTATCAGTAAAGCAGAATTTCTTTTGATCTCTCCTTTGATCAGCCTTAGCCCGTGAGGCATCCTAAATGTATGCTACAAGCTTCAGGACAGCACAGCAGAAGGCAAATGACTTCTGCACTGGTTGTTCATTTGCCACTGAAAGTGAGTGTGTGCAAGAGGACATTCATCTGAATATGAGGTGAAGCTGATTTAGTTAGTGGCCAGCATGAAACAAGATACTTTAGGAAACTGTTTCACATCACAGCAGTGTCTTGATGTCTCCATGACAAGGCCAGACACAGTGCAGCAGCTGCGGAGCTGAGGGTCGAATACTGCTTCTCAAACTTGTCTCATGAGCAGCTATATATAAGCTTATACAATTTCCTCTTGCTCCATATGGAAACATCCACAGGGATTTTACTAGACCTTTCCGTTGGGCTTGCAGAAGAGCACAGTGAGTGACTGACAGAGTATTCATAGACTCTTGTCACCAGAGTCTTCCTCTGCTTATAGCAGGCTACCTTGTGATGTGCATGCATTACCAGAAAAGTGGGCTGACCTGGAGTGGTCATGATGGTGCTTACAGCTGTGCTGGACTGTGGCCCAGCTGCCTAGTACTGGGGCCTGCTCAAGCCAAGCCTCACTATTCACATTACAATGTACTCTACCTGCAGATTCCTCCCTCCCTGAACTCTATTGCTCAAAGTCAGACTTGGATATTAGCTAAGTAAGCTGCTTTACACACTGGCCTGCAAACAACTCATTACTGACTATATCCATGATCTAATGCAAAAAATTTGGCCTTTGCCCATGGCTGGAAAGATGGTGATGAAACCCCTTTGTTCAGAGTCTGTCCCGAGGCTGTGTACCTGAGCTGCCTTCTGCTCTCGGGCCCCCTGATAGTGGTCCCAAGCTCTCCCATTAGCATGAAGGGCAGACACTTGAGCACACACTGCAATCCAAACAGAGTGCTGCCTGTTTCCTCTCCCCAGCTGACTTTTTTTTTAAGGACTTTGTTTTTGGCTAAACAAGTTACTGCTCAAAACAGAGGCTGTGTTTAAGGGTTTTGCCAGTCTGCTCCAGTTACCATGTCTGTTAACAAAGGCTTTCCTTGGTGCAGGTTTCAGTGCAAATTTTCAGAGACCCTCAGTCCTGACACTTGGATCTGGAACTAGGTACATTCACAAGCTGCCTGCAAAAGGTTAATCCCCAAATACTGTGATGAAGACAGACACAGAGAAAGGAAGGGAGAAAGAAAGTGAAGAAATATACAAAAAAATCAACATACTAGCAGTCTAGAGTTTCCCTAAAACACCCTTATTTTGTGACCATTTTGACTATATGTACAGTGAAAAATATTAATGTAGATATAAAAAAAAAATTTATTATTCTCTTTTTTTCCCCCTAGCAAATAAGCTTGAATTTTGTACTTTTTTTTNTACAGTTTATTTAACAACTGTTCATAGAGAAATCTTAGCTGAGAATTTGTTGAAATCCTTGAAGGAGACAGGAATACTTTCACCTTCAGCATGTTGACTTAGGCTTGTACTGAGTCATAAGTGTTGTACGGATATATCAATTCCCTAGATATTTTGCTAAGGACATTTGAGAGCCCAGGTGGAAAAATGTAAGCATATGCAAGGGAAATCAGCACAGCAACAGCCATGGTCAGAATTTGGTCATCACAAGAGTGGCCATTTAGAAACCTGTGAGAGGAAGCTGAACTAGGACCACCTCCAAGTCCTGGATGCACATTTCCTCTCAGAATTTTATTGTAACGCATCAAGATGAACACTGACAGTCATGTTGCAGCAGCTGTTTCTTATTTCAGGCAAGGTAAAACCACCATGTTACACAGCTACTAGGCATCCCTCTGTTACTGTCTCTGCTGCTCCTGCCTGTGCACCACGATGTGTTCACAAGCCAGACTGTAAGCCCAGTGTGGTGACGGTCTGCTGAAGTGAACAGAGGGTCAGTGGCAGCAGTTACAGGTAATAACTGGGCAGATACTGATAGAAATAATTTTCCATCTAATTGTGCAGCCTTGTGACAGTATGCTGCAGTCACATCAGCCGTAGCAGCCTTTGCTCTATTGTAAACATCTCTGTGAGGACTGAGCAATGCACTCCTTCTATATTAGCAGGGAGAAGGGGTGAAATCAAGAGCTCCTTCAGTTCCTCTGCTTAAAAGCTCAGTTGAAGCCATCCAGTCCAGAGGAGACATAGCTAGCCATGCTGGTCACTGTTAGTCAGCATTGTGTCCGCAATAATCCAAAGATAAGACTTGGAAGGAAGACACTTGTCCATTACTTTAAATCTCTCAATTTCAGAGGATAACTTTCCAAATTGTTTTTTCTTAAAACCCCAGCTTTTGAGGAACTCTACATATGCAAAACTCCAGGTATTTTGCCAAAGGCATACCACTCTTCTAAGACACAGGAACAACACCTTTTAATAACTAGTCATGTCACCATTGCAACAGCCAAAAAGTTTGCCAACTCCACTGCAGCTATCAGGCCCTACAAGTTACCAGATAACAGAGTCCATACATTTCTAAATAGTGCCAAGAACTTGCTTAGCGGTGTGTTGCCCCTGAAGCTGAAGGAGTCAATTCAGCATTGAATCTCCAGGGACAGATCTCATCAACATGAGACATGCTGCTGCAGTTACGAAGTGTGGTTGGTACTGCACAAGTTGGTGCATCACATGTGTGCAGGACAATGCTCTCTCCCCCTTTGGAACCAGTCTACTTATTTGAATCCAGGACTTTTGAAACTCTTTCGGTACTTTTAAATCCTTGCCGTTCGTTCTCCTGGTCCAAATACACAGAGGAAGGGACCAATCTGCATCTGTCAGAAGACAGCCCAGCAATCAGAAAAACTAAGCTCCTTTGTCATGGCAATTGCCTTGCCAAGCTACAGGAGGCTGGCAATATGTGAAAACCGTCTGAGCAATGTAAACAGAATAAGCTATGTCACACTCAACTGTGACAAGACAGTTGTGTGAACAAGCAGCTCCTCTAGACCAGGAATCTCAAGATAACTCATGAGCCATGATCTTTACTGAAGTAAAAACAAGTGGCTTGTTTGTATGCCATTTTATCTGAACAGCAAAGGTAGGACATTTATTTTATTTAGTCAAAGTGCTGGAGATCTCAATTACTATTGAGACTAAATTCAGGATTTTTGTTCCTGAAATAAAAACACTGAACTGGCTTACTTTAAAAGCTACGCATGTGAACATGTTNCAGGCAGTACTACCACATTAGCACAGCTGGACATCCACTCTAAATAGTCTTACATTGTAACAAGGCAAGGACACCCAAGAATGGCTACATACTCGCACATACACAGCTGTCTTCTTCCTGGGTTTCATGGAAAAAAAGAATCCATAACTCAAATATGAGATCACACACATTATTTCATCTGTTGTTCAATAGACTGAGTTTGTACTGTCCTAAACCATTCATGGATTGTAAATTAAAATTCCTAGAAAGAAGGGTCAATTATTAATGGAAAAATATACATCAGTGATATTCTGTATTTAGTGTACTATAATAATTTAAATGAAAATGCTCTATCATAATATTACTAAAAATGTCTCCCCTTGAAGCAGTATTTAAAACTAAAACAACAGTATTCTCTAATCAAATCCTGGATTAGACTTGGTTGACTTGTCTAGTAAGATTTCTAATACCGTATAGAAAGCTGTTTTCCCTTCTTCTTTACTTCTCACTGAAAGAAAAGCCAAGCAGAAGTGGCAAAATCCAGCTGGGACAAGCCTATACTTCTTCCTGTATTTGGTGACATTTAAGACATTGTCTGTTGCCCAGCATGAAAGTCTTCAGTTGCTTTGTTTGTCTGAAGGGGACTGGAGACATTAAATCAAAGAGTCATCAAAAAAAGTCTTTCAAAAATAGTTTAGAAAATTCTGACTCAGACAACTGTCTGGCTTTTCATGTTAGCTTTCAAACCAGAATCGATGTGAACATATTTTTAAATGATACCAGGATGTCTAGCATGGATATGTCTGCATGTTTTAGCTCTGGCTGTAACATGCCCTTTTCACCTGGACTCAAGGCAAATTTTGTGCCTGTCTGATGATCCTGTAAAAACCCAGTGCCACTGAGGTTGTTTGCTCCTCCTGTGGTAACCTCAGTGAGGTAGAAGTCCATCTCCTCAGCCCTGAGCCCCTCTGCCGCCAGTGGTCTTTCTCTTAATCTTCCCTCAGATGACTAAGGTTGTGTGCTGACAGCTCCTCATGCAGAGTGGAAATGAAGACAAAGGACAGAGCTGCTAGAAGTTACTGATAGTTGGCTTAAACAGAATATGTGGGATTTTCTAATGTTTCCCCTGACTTTTCCACCCATCAAGTCAGTTCATAGTCCTTTACAGTGCCCTTTTATGCCTCAAATTCTTAAAAAAAATAGCAAAAATAAGCTCTTCCTCCCCTCTCTCCCCAAGCTTTATCACCAAGACTATTCACTCTGTCAAATTTGATTTCATTAAGAGTTAGCCTTGCCTTATCACTATCCTTTGAGAAACAGAGATGTCAGCAGTCACCCTAGATATTGTGTTAATGCACATTGTGTGTTTCTGGCTAGATCTTGACTGAAGATAAAACAAAATAAAAAAGAGATGACAAAATACCTCACTGTAGTGGTATCACTACTGAAGGCAACATTTTGCATTGATTAAACACCTTTCTTTTCTACGAACATTAACTAAAAATGCTTTGTTAACCAAGACCTGTGAGAGAGTAGGGGATCAAGCCTGAAAATAATTCAGGACTAGTGTCTCTATAAAATCTCCACACAGCTGTCAGGACTCATTTCTACATATTTTCCTAGCTAGAGCCTGGTTGCAGAAACAAATTTTCTGGGCTGACAAATCAGCATATGTGTTGCTGCAGCACTGCTCAAACTTTAGTGGAAGAAGATGAAAGCCAAAAACTGATTTTTATTTTTTTTAAAGGTGAATTGCTAGTATGTTCTTTGACAAGGGCTTGAAGCATTTTTTATGCAAAACACTGGAAAGAAAATAAAAAAATTCATCTACTGCGTTTGTAATTCAGTTCAGCTCAGATGTAGTTCCACATCCTGAATTCACTACAGGCTTAAAGGAGAAAATAACAGACATGGCCCAGTGAGATCTTGGCTGACCTTTTGTTGTTCTCGTTGTCAAGCAGAGAAATCCAAGAGTATACTGTTCTAGAGCAAAGGCACGTTCTAGTATACACACTAGAGCAAAGGTACATTCACAGCTACTCAGCTGCAGGGTACAGTGAGTTTTTTTTAATAAGACTGGAGATACTAGAGCTGTGGGTGGCTCTTTATGAAAGCTAAGCAAGGGAGATATATCATAAAGGAATAGTTTTATCCTCAGGTCTGTGGACAACCTTATCCTTATCTTCAGTTATGTACTTGCAATTGTATATATGCATAATTCACTTGCTTGTTGCCTGTTTTCCTTGTATTTCCATTTTGTTTCTCTCTCTCATTGGTTCTGGGAACCACCAGGGCTACCTCACATTTCTCAAACAACCTTCCTAGTCAAGAAAATCTGCAAGTTTCACATGAATCATAGTGAAGCACACAGTGCCTTACCATGCATCCTTACGTAGGCTTAGCTGAAAGTGTGTGAGTAAGAGTTTCGCTAGGTAGGAAATGCAGAATAAATGGTGGAATTCACACTTGTCCTGCTCCCACTTCTTTAGTCAGACCATCAATACCTTCTGTTTGTTTTTCCCACAGAGAATGTAAGACCAAGGGCACCACATGATCCACGTGTCTATTTCCCTGCTGTATCATTTGACGACATTAGCCATCACAAGTCAGGTGTGAAAGGGAGAAATCTCCAACTTGCCTGGAAGGCAGCTTTTTGATAGGAGAGAAGAAAACCAAACCAGAGCCTCTGCTGGCGGAAAGCCAGGGAGACCACAGCTGCCACAAACCAGTGCTTGGCAGCTGCACTGCAGTGTTCCCCGATCTGAGTGCTATCTGATCTATAGCTCCAATCTGGCACAGCTTTCACTTGCTCAGTGAGGATGGGAAGAGATACAGAGAGAAAAGAATGAACAGGAGACAAAAGTGAGTCCCAACATAATGAAAATGCATTGGTTCTGCCCTTAAACTACTTCTTTTGCCATCCATGTTGATGTCTATCTCCACAGTTGCTCTCTCATTTACTTGCAGAAGATCCCACAGATACCTCTGTGTTATTACTGAAGTCTGATAGATTCTTGGAACTGATGAATTGTAGCTAAGAAGAACAATTCCTACCTGTGCTTCTTTTGTAAAAAAACTGAAGTATGTTGAAGTAAATGGGCAGTGCAATATCCTTGTCTACGGAGCTCAAGACGTCACACTGCAAGCAGGCATCCTACAGACAAAGGAGGAGGCAAAGGCAGGATGAGTTTTGCTTTTCTGTTTGGCTGCTTCTGATTAGGTGAAATCTGAGGTAAGTGCAATCACTGAAGATTGAGCATCGTGCAACTTCCAAGTATGATGTGGCAATGTGCTTCTCATCAGTAGCAGAAACCTACAATGATAATAAACATCCATAGTTTTCCTAAGAAAGCATCTTAGAAAAGCAGTTAAGATGCAAGAATCATCACTAAAGGTCAATATATTGCCTGAGTAATCCATTATTCAATATACTTTTTAGAAACAGAAGACTTTCCCATTTCTATAGATGGCATTTTTACAACACTTGTCAGGAACCTCCAGTCATGTTCTGAAGACACAGAAAAACCATGTCTTGTATTATTATCCATAGAAGTGGTCTCATATAATTCTGTCAATTCACTCACATGAATAAACTACACACACACACACGTGTGCGTGCGCACACTTTTGAATGTTTGCAGGACAGGACTAAGCCCTAAATATCTAAGCTCTCTGCTTCAGTGGGATGGAAGAATTATTTATTTCTGCTCAGGCAATAGCTCATAACACGAAGTCTTTTATGCACTTGTAATGCGCTGCATAATTTTTTTTTCCCAGCACTGTACTACATTTCAGGAAGACTAAAATAAAAAAATAATTATAGGGTACATATATGCAGTCTACTGAATAAAGTGTCTTTTGAAGAGCGTATAATTTAAGACAGTATTTCTCAGAAATATTAAATAGAGAAGTAACTAAAACTAAAGAAGACTTCTCAGAAGACTAAATGGAGAGTAACTTCACATTTTTTGACACCTGACTTGAGAAATTAACAAATTTCAAAGAGTTGTGTAAGCAAATTGTATGCTATGGAGGCTAAGTGGAAAGTGTTAAGAAATTTTCTTCCTGCCCCAAAGCTACTGTGAAGACCACATAGCAGTTTTTTCCAGGGTTACTTTCTGCAATGAAGTGTATGAGGATCACTAGTGTTTTGTTTCAACCTGTACAAGTGTTACAGCAATATTTCATATATATATNGCTGAACATTTTCTTCAGGCAAGAGTTGATGAAGCTATGCCGCTTACAGATGAGATCAGCAGTCACATTACTTGTTCATGGAAACCGGCAGGGTTAGGGCAGAAGATCAAAGCTGCTGTTTTACAGAGACCTTCTTATGGCTTTTTTTTTCACTTGTCTTTTAGCCTTGTTTTATGCTTTCTTGTCTTACTGTCTTTGTAGAGTTTTCTTTTGTCACTGGAATAATTTGATTTCTTTGGAGGTTCCTCAGACTAGAATAGATGTGTTTGGTTTGTTGCCTGTCCCCCTTCTCTTTGACTCAAAAGCCATCCCCTGTGCTGTAAACATCCCTGCAAACCTTTCCGTTCCTTCTTCTCATGTTGCTGCCCAGCTCTCTGTCTGCATGGAGGAGCAGACATGCATGGAGGAGGTAACTGAAAGCACGCAGCAGAAGATGGAGTGGAGAGCAGTGTCCTCTATAGTGTGTTCTTTGGTATGGAGCCTGGTCAGAGGGGGACATCCAGACACCACTAATATGGGAAGATAGGGTACCTAGAATGCTTGATCAAGAAAGGCATTATGCTTCCCTTTGAGGAAGAACTCTCAGACGCTTCTTGCTGCTGCAGAAGCAACATGTGCCTAGATGCACTCCTATCCAACCAAGCCTTCACAGAGATGTTTAAAAGTGTGGAGCAGGAGCCCTGCCAGCATGGTAACTTTAAATGCATGTGCCCACACATGACTTAACTTGGCTAGCAGCTATTGCAATGAAACTAGTTTTGCCAGTATCTTGGATCGACATAGTCTTTTTCCTATTAAATAGGTCACAATGTTGTTTTTTGATTTGTGCTCTTGTTTACTGGATTCTTACCGTAGCTGACAGCCTGAAGGCACGGTGTTGCAAAGGGAGAGTGGGATGGCTGGAGGTCTGATAGAGATGTGTCCTTCTTGCTGCAATGCCCTCTGTACCTCCCCAGAAGCCCCTGTACAGACAGACAGGAGGTGAGGAGATGGGGTCAGGGCAAGCTGTGCTATGCGGTTTGATGATTGTGCAATGCTGTGTCCCCAGGCAGAGACTTAAGTCAGCGCAGCAGTGCACTCCAGGGTCTCCCTGCACCAGACACCTCCCCTTATCTTACCAGAATGCATTGCACACAGGCTGTGCAGGAAATCGGATGTAATAGATTTGTGGTTACATTGCGGAAAAAAAAAAAAAAAAGACTGTGTGAAATCAGCATGTTTGTTTATCTTATGGAATGGCCATATGAGAGAGCCCTCACCTTCTTTCACCGGTAAAGGTGTACAGGTCGTGCCTCCAAGGGTGATGAGGGACAAAACCAAGACCATCTCTCTCACTTCTCAGCTGCAAGTGTGCCGTCAGGAATCGAGGAAGAATTGTAAAACAGACAAACAAAGGAGGAATTTGGCAATGGTCATTTTGAAATAAACCTGTTTGTGACAAGCAGTGACTGTGGCAATATTTACGCTATGATTCATACCAAAGTGCAGCACCCGCAGTTCTAGTCTGGATGACTTTTTGGCTAGAACCAGCAGCAAATACTATTCTAATGTTTAATAATGAGCAAGCAAGCGTCAAAGCTGCTCTTGACTCTGGAACTGTATTAACTTAAAGTAGTGTAAGAGCTAGCTGGAAGCATCTTTGCACTGCCAGGTTCATGTTACTTGTAACTGACTCACAACAGGCTGGGGTTTGCACAGTTGCCTATCTCTCTGTATTCACTTGCAGTCTCTTTTCTCTTTTATGTGACAACTGCTATTACAAGAAACTCTTAGCTGGCATGTACCACATTAGAGCCCTTTGAGGATGCTCTCAGAAAATCCTTTACACTGCCTCCCACACACTGATAACAAGACTGAACCTGTATCTATGCTAAAGAGCCAGCAACAGTGCCTGTGTCTGTAAGCTGCAGGCAGCTCCTGAAAGCCTCCTTACAGAGAGATAGAGGTATGTTATTCTCTCAGTGCTACTGGATAAACAAACTTCTACAGCCAGGAAGACATCAGAGATGCTTTGTATGCCTGGTTATTGTTACTGTCAAAAGGCAGTTTTTAGAAACTCATCAAATTCCAGTGGACACCAGTGGGAGCTGTGTGTTTTCACACTGCAAAAACAGCTCTTCTGAGGGAATCAAAAAGTCAGGTTCCTGTTTCTTTACAGAAACTCAGCTTCAGAATATGAGACTGTTCTCCCTCTCCTGCCCTAATAATAATCATAAATACCTAGTTAGTGAAAAAGCCTGGCTTACTGGCTGTCTTAGCAGGGGAAAATGAGATCAGAAAAGGGGGTGTCTACAGGTTACTTCCTCCAAGAAGATCTTTGCTTCCAACAAAATCTTCAACGTTTGGACTTCTCAGTTTAGTTCTCAAAGGTACTTAGTGGGTTTTTCCTACCTAAAGTACTTGTGCAGGGAAGTATCTTCACACAGGCTGGTTGGGCGACTCCTCTGCTTAGCACTACATGTTCTCTTAGTTTTTCCCTGTACTCAACTATTGAAGCTAGTTTTGAACAGTTTAAAGAAAACACCCATAAACATTTAAACAGGAAAAAAAAAAAAGAAAAAAACCAGTTTTTAAAGCAGAAAAATGACTAATTGAGGGCCTGGAAGAATTGATTACGTGACAAACCTGCTTGCTTACATTTTGCCTTCTCACCTGTATCTAGTTTTTCACTTGAAGGAATTCTTTGTGGGAAATGCAGGCACAGAAAGCTTCCAAGGCCTTGAGCACACAAGCTCAGAGATGGATACAATGTTTGACCTAAGACCTTGGACAAGGCTTGGAGCTTTAGAATAGAATAGTGAAACAGACATGAAATAAGAATAAAGATTTGTAGCAATAAATTTTTGTAGAGTTATATGATTGGATAGAAAAAGATGCATTGCTGTAAATTGTGTAAAACGTAGCAATTAGCAACTGGTTATGAAGATGCTAGCGAGCTTTGTGGAAGTTTAGAATAAGAAATTTATGAAAGACATTGTAACTTGAATTATAATGGCTTCTGATACAAGGCTTCAAATGTATGGCTTCTAATGTGATTATTCCATGAGACTGATTTTGCAATAAACCCTCTTTTAAACACCTCTTCAGTTGACCCCGTCTTTCTTTATCCCGAACAATTCTTGTTTCTTTTCATTTCCATTTCAGGTTTATGTCTTTAAAGTCATTGCAAATGTATCTCATATCCTAGCTAGTATATTTTTTTAATTGCTGGAGAGGTAAAAGTTGTACCTCTGCACTTTGGAAGTGGGCTGAAAGGCCGCTGTTATCTACATCTGAAGCAATGACAGATCCTTTGCCTGTTCTGAACTGGACAGCTTTTCCCCACAGCACAGCCATTTCTACTTATTTATTTTGATGGGTCTGTACATTTGCTTTATATATGAAGAAGAAATAATTCACAAATAGAGATTTCCAAAGCTGTGATAAATCAATGTAAGTAAAAGTAAATCAAAGACAAAACATACATGTTAATACAATTACAAATAGCTTTCTGTACTCCTTTTTATTACACATACTACTAAGAGACACAAAGACTCTAGAAGTTGTAAAAATGAATGCCATCCTCCATTCACAGGAAATGTCACTTTCCCAATCTGCATATCTTCCCCACAGTGCAGAAAACATCTGAGGACAGGGAGAAATGTGAGGAGGCTACATCATGGGTAAGTCTGCAGCTGATACTGTTACACAAAAAATATCCTCTTCCCAGCAAGCAGGGTCAAATTGTGAGAAGAGAGGTGCTATAAGTTCTTTAGTAAGAAAACGTGGACCACTCAGAGAATAAATTCACCCTAATCTACAGAAACAGTTTAGCTGTGATACTGTCCACAGTCTGGTATCCAGCTGCAATACCTGGGAAACCCACCATCCAAAAGCAATGCCCTAATCCTTGGTCACACTTGACCTAGTATCGGGGTTCAAGCTAACCTCTGCCCTAGCTCTCAGGGTGGTGCCTTTCTTGGAAGGCTGGTCCTGGAGCATGGCCCCTGCAGACCCCTGGGGCCATGTGCCAGCCTCAGCAGGGCAAACCCTGCTGCTTTGAGGGCGAAGAGTGAACAGATTAAATGAAGACCATTCTTCAGAAGCAGGATCACAGAACATCCCTTAAATTCATCAGGGTTTTGCTCAAATACAGGGAGATACTTTCTGACTCACTGACCTAGCATGATTTGTTGGCTTATTTTTTTAATGGATAATTAAACCCAGACAGAGTGATGTAGACTCAGGTCTTGAAACCACCAGTGGTATTGGGTGTGCAATAAATGGAAGATTGAGTCTTGCTTTGTAACAGTACTTTGAATTTAAAATTAAACTTGCTCATTGTATTGGTTTAGGAAGCAACATTTGCAGCAGCTGCTGCCTATCTACAAAAGCATGTGTTTTTTCCCCTTTTTTTCAGACTGAAATTAAAGCAACAAGTCCAAAAGCCAGTAGACTAAAAATATCTGATGGATATAATGAAAAGATTAAGGGGAGCAGATGACACACAGATGAGTTTTGCTTAAAAATGTTTAATGGTGAGTAGTACCGCATTTCTTCTTCATGTTCTGTGCTTTTTCATCCACACCTCCATCTAGCCTCTCTCCTGCCAGTGCTTGTCGCAGCACAAAAAGTCCAGGCCCTGTTGAGGCAGGGTGATAATGGCTCACATCTGCACAGTCCTGCATCTGTGACAGTGCTGCAGGACCAGCATAGTCTATACAGCTCTCAGGAGCTTAGCAAAAGTAATGGTCATTTGAAAGCTCAAGAGCTTTTGCAGCACTGAGACTTGAACGAGTTTCAGAAACATTCCCTCAGCTGAGCTGCAGCCCAGCCCTGGCAGGCAGAGCAGGACTATTACCTGTCAGCACACCACAAGAGAGCTGGGCTGAGGAAGGACTCTGTGACTTCAGCACAGGAATCCTGTGGCACAGGCAAGGGCACAGAAAACTTCCTTTTCCTTTCTTCAGGACTAACCCTGCCTTCATCACCAAATAGACCAGAATTAGCTGCACCCAGGAGCTTGAGGAGAAAAGGAAAAGGCTGTGGATGTCATTCTCCATTTGCTAACAGGAGGAACCTGGTACTGAAGAGAGTGCCATGAGTCAGGAGAGGTCAATCCCACAGTGATGCATTTGTGGTGCTGTCCTCTCCAGAACAGGTGCAGCTGGTACTCAGGGCTTGTCTTCCTGGTTAAACATTCTCCAGGGTACAGGCTTTCCCAGTTCACGTCTGCTAGTGTTTTTGGATTTGGGATAGTTGCTCTTTCCCTGGAAGTGGGTAGAGGACTGTTTTTTTTTCTGCCAAGAGCCACTGGCATCTAGACAATTTTACCAGAGCTTATGGAAATACTTTTAACTAAAACAAATACTGAAGTTAAACGTTTATATAGTTTGAAAGTATTTATGTGTGTGGTTTACCAAGCAGTCAGGCTGATTTGAACCAGGATTAGTGCTGAAAAAAGATATTCTGGCCCTTTCCTCTTCTGTCAATTCTCATTTCTTCTCTAAGCTGTAGTAACAAGCTCATTGGGCTGCAAACAATGCCCTCAAAGCCAAGTGACAGCTTCTTCCTGCTAGATGAGTGAGCTGAACTGGCTGAGCATGTCAGGTACTAGTGTGAACCCAAAAGACTGCAAAGCAAGGGTAGATAGGACAGGTCTTCCCCTTCTAGTATAACAAGGCATTAGATTAATTTAAGAAACCCAGGAAAAATGGACGATCAAAATTTACAGTGTTGGGACTAGAGTGCTGACTAATGGCAGAACCTGGTTAAAATCTCTTCTGTGGCAGGCTAGGCAGAGATTCACACCAACCATAATCTAATACATCTAGCCTTACACATACACATCCTATATAAACTCTCTATTACTCTCTCTCCATTTTGCCAAAACATTCTGGACTAAAGTAAAACTAAAAAGTAGAAAAAAGCAAAACATGAGAAGCACAGAAGTTGCTGCAACAGAGTACCTAACCACTGTCATCTGTCCTGATTCCAGCTATAAACACACATGCACTCTCACGCACCAACCACCCTCCAAACAGGAGACGTCAGCCTTGGTCACATTTGTTGATCAGTTGCCAGCAGTCTACTGATCAAAACACATGGACTAAGGCTTTGAACTGTGGCTATCATCCAGAAGCGCACCTGTTCCTCTCTGCCCCAAATGTGTAGTTATGTTAGCTGCTGCATGCTTAGTTTTGTTTACTGTTTCCCACGAACGTCTAACCATGCTTCTTTTACAAGACAGCTTAGGTAAGCTGAACACGGCACTTACCAAGCTGTCAAAATTAGACTCCCTCTTGCAATCAGTCTAAAGGGGCTCTGTCAGAACTGGACGTACAGGGCTCTCCAGGAAACCATACCAGATCATGGGCTGGCTTTATAAAGAGTGGCTTATCTTATTTTTCAGGTGTGTTGTTTACCTGGACTACAGATGAACAAGGGCCTCTCTTTCCCAAGACTCTTTCTGCATCATGGGGAGTAATGAAGAGGACTTGTCATTGCCTCCAGCGGCCATTTAAAACTGTCTCTGCTCCCTGCAGAAAGCAGTGTAGATGTTTTCCAAAGGTGAGTGCCATTTTCTAGTCTGATTATTTCAACACTTAATTATTCTGTTCTCATTCCCCAAAGCATTTTATTTACTTGGCTTGCTGGAGCTGGCAATCACAGATAGGCTTCAGGGAGCAGAGGTTAGGAGAAGCACATCTGGCTTCCAAGATTTGAAACTGTCACTGTAATGCGATGCCCTGATGGATTAAAAGCTGGAAGGAAGGACTATAGCTATTTATGATACAGCAAAGCTACACAGCTTGTGAAATTTGTTCCTCATGCAAGAACATCAACCTTTTTTTGACCCTAGACTCTGATTTCAGTCCTTAGCATCTGAACACTGTGCCTTTGATCAACAGCTACTAGTACATAATATTCCCAACCGTTCAACAAGGTTGAGAAGCCACTTACTTCACACATTTCCTTCTTTTTCACATTCCCATTCTCCCTTCAACACCAGTTTCCTTCCATATAATTAATAGAAATAGTAGGAGATGACAGAGGACACTGAATAAAGTCTCTCTCTCTTCACTTATGGGTTACACTGCAGCCCTCCTCTCCCCACAGGGGCATCCAGGCCAGTGCCTTTGTCATGTCAACTACTGCCCATCAGGAATAAGACAGTGCTATTCCTGGCTGATGCTGGGAAATGTGAGGACACAACATGTCATCTGAACTTGCCTCTACCATAATACTATGGCTGTGGCTTTAAATACTTTTTACTATAAAATGATTTGGACAACACTTCTCATCAACAGTGGAACTGATTCAAACACTAACAAGAGGAAGGACATCCTCACAATTAAGCATGTGTCAGATGAAAACTAAGTGGCAGAGGCAGTTTAATAACCTTGCACCACACCCTGCCTGATGGCAGCAGAGCACTCAAAAAATCCCTGTTGTTGGCAGTGCTAATGAAGGCCTTGTCTGAACTACAAACATGACACAGTATGTCTCCAGCTGGGATTTTTAAGTGCTGGGAAGCACCCTCTGGTCCACAGTAGAGAGTCTTCTGCTGGGCACACAGAGGAAACACTTCTACCAAGCAGAGGAGGCAGAAATCAGACTCTTTGGCATGAAAGACTGTGCTCTTGGACAGTGTTTACAATGAGTAATTCCAGCCCAATTTCTTAGTTGCCTTGTTTCACAATATAGCCAAAATCACTTACACTACAAGATTTCCATACTTCATTATGTTTCCTACATTTGAAAAAGACCTGGCAGATAAGTTTTAAAACTAGAAATTGCAGAAAGAGAATACAAACAGCTTCTTGTTACAACTAAAATTATTGCAACTGATCTGCTTCCCAAAATTGTCATTAGCACTGTTTGCACACTTTACTTTTTGAGGTTAACCTCAGCACAGGCATAGAAATGTAAGCCCTTGAGCTGGTTGAGATAGGTCTGCAGATCAGTTTCTCCAAGCTACAAACAGAAATTGGCTTTAGCTCATGCTAAATGTGGCTCTGGGCCTGGTGGATGTTAATAATAAGGTTGCAGTGGCATAATAGTCTTCATACCTGCTGTGTATGTGGGTATGCAAGGCTCTAAATTCCTCTTAGGAAAGGTGGTCTTCCTTCACGCTCTGCTGGTGGAAGGGAGAGGCAGGGCTGAGTGCTGCAGCAGGCTTGCCCAGGTTGTTCTTCCACACCTCCCACATCGTGCCTGGCAGCATGGCTTTGGCAGGAAAACCCTGTCACCCCAGCAGAAGGGTGTCATTTTGCCTCCCCCTCTCCACTGGGAAGGTCTCGGGAAGCACTGTCTGTGGGAGCCCCCCCTGCTCTTGGCCCTTGTTCTGGACTGCTGCAGGGCATGGGAAGGTTGCCACAGTGCCTTTGTCTGGGAAGCCATGTGGGTGTGACCGGTGGGGAGCATCTGCCATCTTGTTTGTGCTCTTGAGGGTGAATACATTTCTGTAGGTAAAACACCTTCTCTCTTGGTATACTTTTGGTATTCATTGTGTTGTTATTGTGTGTTTCTTACTCCATTGTTTTTTGCATTCAGGAAATCGTTATCTCAGCCCATAGGCTCTGCCTTTGTCCTTCCCTTACTGGAAGCTTTGGGGGTAAGGGGAGCAGATTATTTGGGTTTTATTTCCTGCTGTGTTAAACCACCACAACTTCTGTCTGTCATGCAAAGGCACACTGAAGTCATGACTCCGCTGTGGAGTCTACATCGCTGTGTAGGTGTGTAACAAGGAGTTGTGGCTTCAGATTGATAGTGGATTACAGGAGTTTTTTAATACCAGATTTTGAAACCAATTCTTCTAACAACAGAAACCATTTGCACATTACTTCACTTACTGGTCAGAGTAACAGTTGGCAGAAAAGTCTCTTTTAGGAGATTATGGACAATTTCTGCCAAAGATTATGTTTTTCCATTGGAGAAAACTTTTCTTTTAGAGCTTTCATTGAAACACATTAAAAACAATGGGCATCAGAGATGATGATGATAAATATTTGCTGAAAGCAAGTGTTTTCCAGCAATTATATATAAATTGGCTTTACTTCTGGAAGTGAAAAGGTGTAGTCCAATGAACTCTGAAAGAGGCAGGAATGTTCCCCTTAGTGCTTAATGCAGAAGTACAACTACACATGAACATCAAACTTGAGTTTAGTGAGACCCCTTTGTGATTATGAAGTCTGCTCCTGAGCTCACTGGTGGAATGTGAAAGATGCTTTAAGTCTAGCACACCATAGAGAAAAACATATAACAGTTGCACCTCTATTCTCCTTACCAGATGCCATATTTTGGCATTTACAGGTATATCCATGGGAAATTCAGAGATCGCATCCACACTGTGCAGCTGAATTTTGCTGGAGTTGGGCACATGGTTGAACTGATGGTAGAAAGAGGCACTTGGGACCATTGTGTTTATGTAACAAGCACCCCATGCACTCGCTTTAACCTGTGCTCTCCTTCTGTGCAATGCCTGACTCACCTGGTGCCACAGACAGTGTTCCACATGAGCGATGTAGCACTCTTTCCTGCAGTGAGCAATTTAAAGCAGAAAGGTGGGTCTGATAAGGGAATTGTGAAAATACTATGCTAGCACAGAAGACTGAATGTTTAAATAACTGAACATCCTTACTGAAGATGAATGTATAAAACAAGGCAGAATTTCTCTCTGGCATGCGTTTCTTTGGTAACTGTGGGAGTTCTGTAGAGCTTTCCTAGCCATGATAGTAAGAAACAGGACAACTGCATGGTGCTAAGTCACAGCGGGGGACGTTGTTCTCCTGTAACTCTCCTTCACCTTCTGCTGAAAAATATTCTCCTTGTTTTGCTAAGTACAAACCAACAGTATATCTTGGAGAATGAATGGCAAATGGGAAGTCACATGTTAGCTTTGTATTCATCTATTCATATCTGTCCTGTAGACCCAAACTGGCACCAGATTAGGTTCCTTTCTGTATTTTCCTGGGATGGCAGCAATAAGTGATTTGCAAAACACTTCTCAGGCACGTGTTATTACCTGGGATAAAAAGGCCTGGAAATCTTCCTCTTCCCAGTAGCACTTGCAAGCTTTGTGCCTTGATTCAGTTCTTGAAGCCTACATGGAAACTGTGTTAATCCATCAGTTTAAACATTCATGCAGCTCCTTTCTGAGCCTCTGTATTGATTGATACTGCAGATGGTGCCTTAAGCTTCCTCTGGAACCTGTGTTGGTACCTGACTACCAGGTCTAGCAGCGGCAAGTGACATTTCCTTCTGTGAGCAACTGAGGAAATTTAGCCCATCCTATCTGATGCTAATTTGGTTATGGTGACTCACCTCCTTCCATGTTTTCCAGGGTAATTGTGACAACATTCTCTAGCTGCCAACACAATCCCTATGGGTCTGTAGAAAATTTTTATTTGAAGTGTTGTAGTTGTAGAGGATGGTGGATAATTTCTTAATCTGAGTCTAATCCTAGCTATCAGGTGTTATTGGGAAACACTTCTAAAGAAATATCTTTCCTGCTTCTTCTGCAGATACATACCTTAGGAATGATGAAATAATCCATACTTTAGGCTTAGGAGAGTAGGATATGTTTCTGTCCTACAACTCATCTGGACCTACACTGATTTTCATATGCGCTGACACATTGCCTTTGGCAAAAAATTCCAGACTTGTACCTGTTGTTTTTCCAGTAATAAAAATTTTGGCTCAGCAGTAATTGATTGCACTCAGCACTCTGCAGAGTACTTTTTTCTCACATTTGCAGCCAATAGAAAGACATAAAAATGATACAAAGTTATAGTGCTTTGTAGGTAAATTTAGTGATAGCGGCATTCCCGGCTAACCTTCTATCTGCGCTCCTTTTGCTTAGCTGCTGCTACATCCGTTTTGACTTTTAAGCAGTCCTGTGTAGGGGGTCTGAAAGTGAAGCTGATTCATCTTTCTCGGGAAACGGACTAGTCAAACTATACTTCTTTGTGGCCAGGCTAAAAAAGTTGATTTTGCAATGCAATGAGCAGCTCAAAAAGTGAAGCACAAGATGACTCAAAGAGTCATACACATGCTGTCTTTTAACATCAGCAGTCTAGCCCCTCTAATGCAAGAGCCTTACCCTCTCCCACATTTCTCTGACAGCAGTTTTTCATCCTCCCCTCCTTGTGCACCACATGCTGGTGTCTCACTCGGTCCTTACTCATGCAGATTCCAACCCTCTCCCCCAGCCCTCCAGCTTCAATTGCTGAGGTGCAGTAGAAGCATCCTGACTATACTTCCAACACATACAGTCCAGATATACACACATACTTCCAGTTAACTTCCAAATAACACATATACTTCCAGTCCACATATAGTCTCCAGGTGTGTTACACTCAGCTGTGACCATGCCTGAATCCATGGGGAACATACCTCACCAAGCTGCACTCTGAATCCTGTGCAGATACAACAGAGTGCGTATTCATGAGCCTGGACACAGAGCCACCAGATGTGCCTAGACCATTGTGGCAGGTGCTACATTTCTGCAGGAGGAGTATGTGTGGGCTCAGGCTGTCAGCATCTCTTTGCTGAGAAATCCATGTAAGATGCAGCATGTCCAAGCATTCACTCCTGTTTGAGACCCCTTGCCACCCTGCCCTAAATTCTTCTTAGTCTTCCTCTCTGCCTAGGGTGCGAGTGCATATTGGTAGTGTAGGCGTCCTAGGCTTGGTGACAGCAGGGAGCCAGAGTTTGGGCAAGGTGGTCCAGGTTTGCCTTGTTTCAGGGCAGGCCAGTGGATTTTAAGATATATCCAACTGACTCAGCAACATAACTGCTTTCTGAAAAACGATCTTTAAATATGCATGTGTTGGATTTGGTCCTCACCCAAAATAATCTGGCTGGTGCAGAAATGCTAGGTCAGTTTGGTTAATGCAAAACTGAAGCAGGTCCATCGAGATCCTCAGCTGGCTTTGAGGCAGCATAGCTACTAGTCCCACTACTCCTGTAAAGCTTGTTATGATAAATGGTGTAGCCATACAGACGAATACCATCTGTTCCCTTCTATATACCACTCATCTGACTTTTGAAGACCCAAGTACTTCTACCCGCAAAGTCTGAGTGGTGTGTCTGTAACCCTTTTGGAAACCTTAGGCATTGTTGAAAACCTTAGGCATTGTTGAAAACCGATTTCCTTTCTCTTTTCCATCCACTGCATTGTCTTCTAAGTCAGACAATGCCTGAAAAGAAATATGAGTGATTTTTTTTTTTTTGACACAGTGGACTGAGTTTAACAAATAAAAAATCAAATAGAAATAAATTTCAATATTGTGCAGAGTGCTTTTAGGCTAGCTTCAGAGATATTGTAATGCTCCATCTCCTCTGACTTAGCCAACAGCATGCTTCATTTACTTTCTTTGGAGTTACAATTCAGGCATTACTCCTGCATTTCATTGTCAAAGCTGAAATAGTGATGCAATTCAAATCGAGGCACCTGTTTTAAACAATGATGCTGTAACACACCATCTCTGCAATAAAAAGGTTGCAATGAATTAGGGAGGTAACTTCTCCTTTGAGGGAGGAAAATAGCCAACAGAGGGTTTAGGACCCGGAACTGGCTCCAGCACAGCCAGCTCTAAAAACTTCACTGTTGCTCTCTATAAAGACCTGACCATTTAGGAAACTGGCTCCTTTCTAAACCTCCTGGCTCTGTCAAGCATGTGACATCTGGGAGTTTTCTAAACTCTTGTAGTTTCATAACTTTTTCAATCACTTGAATCCCAAAGGTCCTAAAACCTGTAACTCTCTTCATCTTACACTTGTCTCCTCAACCTTTTAAAGTGAGAAAAATCATATATATCCACCTCCACCTGAGGCCACTTCTGGATGCCCTTGGCCTACCTTAAAATCATTTGCATGTAACCACCGATCTCTTGTGGGTTTCTAAACTCAGCAGTTAGGTCAACAACAAAACTTCCAAAAATAGTACAACCAATAAAACCCAATAAAAATACGAAGCACTTATTTTATTTAATGCATGCTGCTGCATGCTGGGGAGAAATCCTTGGAAAAATGGCCTGAACGAAAGTGTTTTCTTCTTCCCTATCTTCTGCAGAAAATTTCTTCAAGATTTGAGTCTGGGTGCCAGTAGAATACTTCTCTAAACTGTAAGATAATCTGTAATTCATCTTGGCCTTGAGCAGCAAACTTCAGAGTTTGTCTATATTATGTATTTTGAAGACAAAATGAAAATTGTCATTCATAGGTTTATCCTCAAGATTATGTTTCAGCAGCTCTTCTCTGAAGCTACAATACCCAGCTTCAGTTATTTCACTGTCCGGAGCTAAGCACATTATGTTCCTTGCATGTACTATACATTCTGTACGCTTATGACTAAACTTTTTTGACCTTGCAAAGACCTGCATTTTCTCAATTTCTGAAATGAGTCAGGGCAGGATCTGCACATCTTTTAAACCCAGTTCTAAAAACTGTAGAATGAAGCTCTGCTCCTAGTCGCATTGACAAAATGAAACAATTGATAAAAGTGAAGCAACAGAAGGGATGCTCACTTGTAACATTTGGCTAGCCTTTTTTTTTATCCCCAAATTGTCATCTAGGAAACAAATTTATTTTTTTGATCAGTAGTGCAGGATTTATAAGAAAGGAATCCAAAGCTATCCTGTGACTGTGATTCACTTTCCTGAGGCTATTACCATGAAAACTGTAAATGATGTAATAGGCTGTGACTGCTGGTCAAAGGTTCATCATAGAGTACACTAAGTAATTTATACTCCCAGGTCTGCATTTTACAGTAAATGGAAGCAAGGAACTGTGAGAAACATGATGTTGGGAAGGGGAAAAACAAAAAGAATGCAAAAGGAGTAATTAATCAGTGTTGATAAGTTGACCACACATCTCAAGCGTGCATAAAGCATCTGGGGAGGTGGGCAGGTGAGGAAACCTTTTCTGGTAGAAACCTAGGAAGTTTTACGACATGAGAAAGACCCCTCCACTTACCAGAATCTGACAGAAGTACTAAACATGTCCTCAGCTGGAAGTTGAAATACGGTGGTGGCCATTAATTGACAGAAGTAAATACAGGCTGCGAAGAGCTGGGACCTGCACTGGGCCACTTAGAGCAGAGGTGGGAGATGCTGAACGCAGTGTGTCAGAAGCAGAATATCAAAACACAGACAGCTCAGGGTAGGACTGCTCATAAACCATACTTCCTATTGAGGACTAGACTTTAAAGGAATGGTTAACTATGGAGCCCAGCAATAGCTGGCACCTGGGGAAAGATTTAATTAAGCAAGGGTAAAATAGGCAAAGAAAGGCAGAGGGAAACAGCAACTAGCATTTTAGGAAGATCTTGCTTAAATCCTCTGCAGCATACATAGGGCAGACGCATTGTGCAAAGCTGCCTGCAGAGTGTGCCATACCAAGATGGTGCAGCTATCAGGGAGTAATACTGAGATTTTAAATAAGCAGCACCAGCAGAGTCCCTTGTGTGATGAGGGGATATTTAATGTAAAGGACAATTATTGCATCACAAGTTCTAATGGAATGTCCTCTCTCTCTGCAGCACAGCATTATCTGGAGAATTCCTGATGACAGACTCACATTTGCTGTTTTGGTTTCCATTATGAAAAACCACAAAGGAAAAGTTATGTAGCAAACTGCTTTGGCTTGCCATTTGTTCAAATGAATGCAGATCCCTCTGCTGTACAGGGACTACCTCTGCAATTAAAAAAACTCCATAAATATTCCTGCAGCATACTAAGAAATTCCCCTGAAGTCAAACAGGAGGTTCCAAGAACTTCAGAAGGCAGGCATTGCCTCTCCTCAATTCTGACTGTAAAGAAAGAGAAGTTTTGATACCCTTCAGCAACAGAATGTGATCAACAAGGATGCAACAAGCAACAGTTTATTTGTAGAAAAATCCTTTAAAATTTACTACAATGTAAGATTAAGGAAAAAATAGTCTTAATATATATACATACAATATATATAAACAAACACATACCGCACCATGAAAATTACATGCTTTTTAGAACAGAGAATGGGTCTTATTCCCTCATATCAATTTAAAAGTTATCACTGCAAGAAACCTTGCTTCCTTTTTTTTTTTATCCCCATCAAAGTTTTCAAGTACAGGAAGTAAGCAATGCAGGATCTAATTGTAGAAAACCTTTGTTATACACAAATTACAACTGACAGCTAGACAATATTATTCTGCAGTATCCAACACTTGTATTTTTTAAACTCTATTATAATGATATGAACTTTTACCTGAGGTGCATGGAAATAACGAAGCATGATAATTGGCAAGTTTAAGAGATTTTCACATTATGATTTGACTGTAATTGAAGTTGATTAGGTATCACACCTATACCTATAGTACTGGCACAAGAATGCTCTGCGTAAGTCATCACCAATGACTTAGAAGTGCAGGAAAAATTAACAGGCAAGCACCACTTGCAATGATAAGCATGCAGACAATTTAAGTGAAACAGAGGTAGCATGTTCTTGTAACTCCAGCAGGGTCATTCAAATCAACTGCACCCTCCCTCCTGCAAAAGGCACTCACTTTTTCAGCAAAAACGATGCACTTAAGTTTGGTCAGATTGACTGCAAATGGTGGATTTCTCCTTACAAATATAAAAAGATGTTAAGCAGAGGACACAGTGAAAAGGGGGAAAAAAAAGAATGTAAGAAACAGACATATAAGGTACTATGTGCTATTCCTCTCCTCCTACCTTTTATGGGGAGAATTATCTAAAACAGTTGCAGTACGTAATCCAAAAGTTAAGACTTTCCAGTTGAAATGGCAGTATTAAGCAGCACATTCTCAATCAGAAATAGTTTTAAACCACCAGAAGTACACCAGTCTTTTTAATAAAGAGCAACGACTCACAGTTAGTAGTAGAAAGTTTATGCACAAAAAAGGTGGTGCCAGAGAAGGATCCTCTGATGCAAAAGCTCATAAATTATTATGCACTGTAACTTTTATACTGTATCTTTTATCCTTTCTGCACTTTGAAAGGATGTCCATGCAAAACACCTCCTCTTACCGTGACACTACAGAACTAATTGAGTTATAAGATGTGCCACTGTTGCAACTGGACGCATAAGCCTCTTGACCATTAGCATCTAAATTAATTTTGAATACAGAAGATGCCTTCAGTAAGAAATCTGCTGCATCTCTGCGACCTAATTCCCTCAGCTTAGACATTAGTATGCCTACAGTGCTGTCAGGTGCATTACTCCATTCCTGCAGAAGAGCATGAACTGGGCTTGAGAGAAAGTAATTTTGTGTTCCATTATTTGTATTGTACTTTGCAACAAGGTCAGGGAGGCCCAGGTTCATGGCAAGAAGGCACCAGTCTTTGCCCATTGGATCGGGTGGATCCAAAAGTCGACTCAGTTTTCTCCTGGTAAGTAGATTCAGATCAGAAACATGAATATCCATTCCTAGGCTTCCCTGGGAATAAACATCAAGACACCCAAAACACAGTATACTGCTAAAGCTCTCTTTATATCCCCCCATAGTGTTAGTTAGTGATGTCTCCTTTTGACTCTGTGCACGGAAAAAGTCTCTAGGCTGGTAGACCATTACTGGTTCATGATGTTCCCTCAGCTGCTGAGGACTAAGGTAATATTTCCCGGTCAGAAGACCCGGTAAGGTTGTTGCTATTAAGTTATCAATGGTGCTGCACACAGAATCCAGAAGTAAACAGCACTTGATCTTCTCTGTTTCCAGTCCTCTAACTTGAACCTCTATACCCTGCCCATGGTTGACCAGCAGCACTAAAAGCTCGGCTCCACGATTCACAATCTTTGATCCATTTACCCACAGACGTATATCGGCATCTCCCTCTGTGCTCTGCTGATGAATCCACCTGCAGAGATTCACCTGAACTTTATGAAAAATTCCACAAGGAAATGGAGTAAGATGTTCCACAGGAACAATTCTAACACCACCATAAATCAGCACTTCATCCTCCTCATCTGTCCAAGACCTGTGAAGATTGTCAGTCTTTATGAGAGCAGGAATATCCACCATTGCTCCACTGCTAAGGTCCCTGGCACAAATATCCATGGCATCCAAAATCTGTATCAGTTCTTCCACGTCACTATCTGTCACCAGACGCTGGATGTCCTCTATGGTGTACCGACCTCTATAGTGATGGAGGGCTTTTGGGTTCTCCACTGACAAGATTTTTCCAAGGACATAAGAACAGAGCCAGCGAGGATCCAGAAGCACAACATCTTGGACAGTTTCACTCTGCATAATGTTAATCTGTTTATAAATATGAAAGTTACTGTTTACATCTTGTGAAGTACACGATGATAGCCCACATTCTCACCTTCCTAACAGACTTACCCAACAATTTGATTAACACTGCTCACAGGAAAAAAACAACAGTGCATTTAAATATATGGCAAGTACTCAGAACAAAAAAAGGATCTTGTTATTTTCCACTAGTAATGAAATTATTAGAGCTCAACAGCTGGAAAGCCTAGTCATGCCCTGCAAGCTGTTTATGCAAAGGTGTTATCCTACTACTCAATTTCTAGTGGACGCATATAAATCTCTCATATGCAGTGAACGCTTCATGGAAGGTGATAACATAGTGGTCCTTTCTGAGTATTTTATATTCTTACAACTATAGCAATAAACTGTACTTCCTCCTGTCTCAAAAGAGATTATGTTAACAAAATAGAAGCCACAAGACATAATGATAACAGAAAGCGTTAATAAGCATTCTCTACTTCTCATGATGTCTTAAGAGAAAAAAACTAAACAACTTTAGACATTTGCTTAAACTCATGAAGAAATATTCTACCAGAACAGTATCTTGCAAATAAAGAAATGGAATTTAGATAAAAATACTTACTTCTCCTATGCTATGCAACTGTTGTGCAATATGCCGTAGGTCATTTTCGTTTGCTAAGGGATTAAGATGTTCCTGTACATCATACACAAACTGCTGCAAGGACATCAGCTGGTTGGGCCCATTAATTTTTCTCCATGAAGGCAGTGTGGAGATTATTTTTTCACACAGGTGAGTCATAGGTGGACAAGTCTTAGAAAAGCACAGAAAACATTCACTTGAGAATAGTGGTACTGTTTTTTTTAATATGGAGGTCTAATGCATTTATAATGAATATTCAGATCTAAAGAGCTTCCTTTTTGTCGAACCCTTACTCTTTCATCTGGCATTCACTTCCCATTAGATCTAGCTACTTTTTCTTTAAAAAGTGAATTGCAGAAACTAGTTTTTCACTGAAATAAGCAAAATTTCCAAATATCACCATCAGTTGCCATCATGCGTCTGTAAGCTAATGCTTATTTCTGAAATGATGAGAATTTATTTAGAATCTGTACTCATCAATGTCTTTACAGGACCAATTTACTTCAAAAGGTGAGACAGCAAGGTACTAAATAAGAAGCAAAGATGGTACTTTGATGTATTGATTGCCCTAGACTTCACTGATGCTTTCTTGCTTATTCTCAAGCCACAGCCCCCACTTCTTACACAGTAAATCCCTTCAGATTTCAAGCTAGTGACCATACCTACAGTAAAGCTTTCTTAGAGAAGAAAAGCTACACAATCAAGAGACCATCATCAGGAACGTAAAATAGGCTGAATTTTGCATGAATCTAAATATTTTCCTCAAATCAAAGAATTAACTCAGTAATACATCCACTTTTAATCAATTACAAAAAAAAATGTTGCAAAAGTAGCTGCAGAAAATCTTGTTGGTGTGTAACATGATATTAATCCATTTAGCACAGGCTACAAAAAATTTGACTTGGTCACTCTTATTATGGAAGTCTCCATGGATTCATGGTGATAACATCAAACCATGGCTACGCTTTCCCTTCAGTCTCATATGCATATACCTACACATACAGATACAACTGCAAGCAATATTTTTCAATAAAAAATGCAGTCAAAAGCTAATACATATTCTGTTTACATATCCATATTCAGTTTACATATCCATATTTAGAATTATCTTTCTAACAGTTGAGAAAACTGTTCTACTCTGGTGGGTTTTTAAGTGAAAATATTTATTTTCCTGAAATACATTGATAATATATTTCTCTGTTTCTCTATAATACTATGCTGAGAAAAAAACCGAAAAAGCAGAGACCAATGCTGGAATCCAATCACTGCCAATCAAAAAACAAAATTATGACTTTAAACTGATATCTCAAATTGTTTCCTTTCAACAGAGAGTATGAGAGTATTTTGGTCATCTGCTTGAAACAGCCACTATTTTCAAAATGCTGACTGAATCTTTGATTTCAAGGCTTTGTTTATCACAAGACCTGTCAAGGGTGCTGTTAGAACATTGGAACAACAGTGGTTTCTGTATGCTTCATTGTTGTAAGTTTGAAATTTACAGTAAATTATTACACAAGACATTCACATTTTGGCTCATCCAGCCCAGACTATTAGACACTACTTACAGAAATTATCTGGCTTCTTATTTCTTGCAAGTGATTTCGGAGAAGCTTCATATCTTTAGACCCAGATGCTCCAGCATCCAGGACAAATAACTTTTCTGAAATTTGCAAATCATTTCCAAATCTAAACAAAAAAAAATATTATACTTAGCCACAAATCCAGTTTATTTCTTAATACAATTGTACTTCAGTCTTGAATTACACTAGAGTTGTTTTTCCTCAAGGAATGATGAAGTTTAAGTAATTATTATACTGAGATTATTTTATAAGCACAGACACTATAACTGCTGTGTAATTTTCTTGAAAATAAGCAGAGGTATTGAGAGAAAATTGTTTTCTCTCAGGATGAAGAGTGAATATATATAAGCAAATTGTAACTACATCACATGACCTGTAATTACAAACCAAAACATTTTACTAGAGAAGAGGTTACAGGAATTTATTTGTTTTAAGGTCTTAATGTCTGTTGCTTGCTTTCTTCTCACTTTAAAAAGTTCAGTAGTCATTGCTGTTGACAGCTCTCTTTCCACTTCATTTTGAGTTTCCAGCCACACAAACCTATTTGCCTAGCTCTGGAGAGATTTACATTTAAAAGGACTCCAGCACCAAGGATGACACACGGGTATTTTTCTATTGGTTTATTTCAATTGATTAAGGTACTGCTGCCCCCCCTCCCCCCACTATTGTGCTGGAATTCCTGCATCTGTTTCTTGTACAGCCCAGACAAGTGTCCATACTCGCAGGTATGGATGATTTCTCATACCCAGTGTTTCCCACTTACCTGCTCCCTCTGAATATAAGGTATTGTTACTTTAAACAATAGTATGTTTATGGAAAATTCCCCATTTCCATCTACCATTAGCATGTGCTCCAGACATTTGCTGAAGAATTCTGTAAGTTTCACTAACTTCTATGTACCTCTTGGATGACCTTGTCATCTGTGTGACTCCAATACGTCCAGCTTTTTGCAAACTGTGTGGGGACTACTTCCAGGCCTCATTTATAAGTTTTTTCATAGCTATCTTAAATCAGTAAAGAGCTAAGGGTGGTTCTCTGGTAAAGTTTCCTCTTTTGCATCCAAAGTTTTTAGCTGCAAATGGCCTACTTTTCTGATACCGGTGCAAAACCTGAGAACCAAGATGTTAGACAGAAAGTTGGAATGGGTCTTTGGATGTAGCCCAGTGTTTACAGGGTGAGACTGCCTACATCACAATTAATTTTGACACCACTTGGCTCATTTTAGCTCACTCAGGGCAGCTTACTCACTGTAATATTGGTAAATGTTTCCATTTTAGCACAACATATGCTTCCTGAATATACTCAAAATATCATAATATCATATAAACCATATAAAAACCTTTTATCTATTCCTATTACCTATTGCATTTTCTTATTTTTCTTTCCAATTAGCATGTTTAAACACTATGTATAAATATACTTCCCACTTACCTGTTCCTGATTTCTTTCAACAAAGAGATGTCTTTGTCATACCAGAACTCTCCCCCAACAGGCCGAGGCAGATTCACTATGTCAGCATGTGTGGCAACCAAAACAACACGCAGGGGACTTTTCAGCTTTCCACCAAATGCTAGAAGAGAAACAAGAGGACTCCCTCACTAAAGGCATGCCTATGGAGATGGCTGATACTGACCCAGAAAAGCAGAAATACAGTTTACATTCTTCATACCAACCACTTTTGTAGTTATTTACCAACTCTAAGCACAGCCATTAACAGTGTAACTGCTGATGCTCTGGCAATTATCTGCTTTTAGGACTGTCTATATAAGGCCCAATTTTAATAGCTAGACAATTTGAATAACATCAGATACTTTATATTGTGTTACTTTATTGGTTTAACAAAAACAGTAATCAGTAGTACTAATGATATACCTACTAACTACAAAAAACGACAGCGTGAGGGAAAAAAAAATTAGAAATTGCAGCTTCTTGAAAGGACTTTGCATAATCTTTGCATAGTCCTTAATATTGCAGGTGCAGAATGGAGGATTGTAAGAACACAAAATGTCTACAACATTCATATGTTGATATGAATGCTATTTTGCAGTACTTACACAAACCATGACCTCTCACTTAGGTGAGAGTTAAGTAGGAAAGCCTGGCAGAAGCCATGAAAAAGAATGAGAAAGAAAGAAAGATACAAATGACATGAATGAAGTGACAGTACAGAACACAGAATTTTCAATCTTTTCTCAAATTCGTATTCCAGAAAATAGAAGACATCATGAAACTATTTTTAAAAGAGACAGTACACCCAATCATGCTCTTTTAGCCTTAAAAAAAGGTCACATGGGAGAATTATGCTTACATCACTGCTCAGTTCTCATCAACTAAGAGCTACATAATCTTGATTCATAAAAAGCCACATTTCCCCAAATCTCTACATAGAACTTCCAGGCAAGTATTTTGGATTATCTTCTTTTTATTTTTCTTTTTAATTAACAGCTAAGGACTTAGACAAAATAACTGGAAAGTAATTCCAAAAGTTTCAACTTTTCTGCACACATCAGTTACTAGATATTACTTGNCTGAGACTGAGGAGCAGTGAAAAGCTTTCAGCAGTTCCAAATCAGCTGTATTTGCAGCTTTGTCACCTTTTTTGCAAATTTCTGAGCTTTACCTTAGGTAATTTATTGTTGGTTAGATCCAAATGCTGATATTAACATTGTGATTTGATCTAAACCAGAAAATAAAAAAATGCAGAAGCTTGAACTGAAAACCAAGAGTTGGCCTTGGCTCATTGTCTGGCTGAGATAAAGCATATAGAAAGAGAGAGAAAATAATCCTTTGCACGATGTTAAGTTTTTAATATATTTGTCTGGTGAATCCCTAGCATTGCTATAAATGTCCTTTAGTGCTGAGTTAGATCCACCAGCTGGAATAATCTTTCAGATCACAGAACCAAGACACATGTCAGAGCTTGGTCAGTCCAAGAAACTGTCACAGTCTGCAGACCAGTACTCAGCTACAAACGGAAACAAGTTATAAGTTACTCTATATACACCTGGTCTACCAAACCTTTAAGAAAAATGTTATTTAAGTTTGCCCACCAAGTAACTTTCAGTAAGCCTGAATATAAAACAAATAAAATTACTTAAAACCTGTGCAAAATTGGAGCATATGTGAAATTTACAAGAAATACTGATTTCTGTGCATCAGCACCAAAAAGTTATCATATTTGAAGTCCAAACAGAACTTTAGTTAAACACATGAAAGTTGCACGTACGGAGGGGTAATGCTCTTCTGTCCTGTTGTCACTGACAAGACTAATTTATGCTGAAAATATTGTTTATTGGATATAAGAGGAATTTAAGCAAAGTGTCTAAACTTGGTTTTGAATGGTTCCAGCCCTCTAAAACACTCTTGATAGCTTATCTGACATAAAACTTCATCTGCCATGAACAGATGTAAATCCCAGTGCCACAAGATATTGCACTGTACTTCATGACATTTTTAATTGAACTAAGTGGTGTGTGCAATGCTTCTGGTTTCTTCCACAGATAAAATTCCCTTTTGCCAAGAAACCTAATGTAAAGTTTGTTTGCATACATGGGGATGAAGACACCCAACACGGATGATGTACAGAGTTGCAAAGAAATACAAGAAGCTTTATATCTCTAATACTTCATTAACAAGCACAAGAACATACCTATTGGCTCCTCAACTGGGACCAATGATTTCAGGAAATTGAGCCAAAAGGTCACTTGGTTTAACTGGATTTCATAAGGCTCCTCAAGACTAAAAAGCACTATGTGAATTGCAGTGTGATCATTTGCAGCAAAATAATCATAACAGCAGAAGTACACAGGATTCCCAGAGAATTCCCAGATGCTGAAATCCCCAACTCCTGAAAAACAGACAAACAGATGAAGAGATCACAATTCATCAGTAAGCATGAAACATCTTCTGGCCATGGAAATACAAACAAAACATTTAATCTGATTTAAACTTTCACAAACATAAACTGTATGCATGCAAGAAAGCAAGACTGAAAATGCAATCATGAACAAAGGGAACAAGTTTCAGTCAGTTTTAGAGGCTTAGCAGTTGGACCCTCAAAATCTGTTCCTCTCTCACATTGCTTCTCTAGGACATTTAGCTGGATTCCATATATAAGTACCTGTGTTAAATGCATGCAGTCTTATGCAATTAAATTGAGCTTTGCCTTGAACAACAGCAGCAGATCTTGCAATTGTCTTGAAAACCAAGAATAATGGCTCCCATTCCTTTCCTGTTCACCTCAAAAAGCTTAATATTTTTATAAATTATTCTTCTTAACATGCCACCACTGATGTTAAAAACCACTGAAGCACATTCTAAAAAGAAGCCACTTTGCTTTACAGAATTGTACTATTCACATTGTGTTGGTAAATCCGGGCTGAAGAATCACCATGTTAAGGATTCCAAGAGCTCCATGCTTCTTTTTGCCATCTCTAGCTTTGGGTGAGAAAAGTGTTAGTATGTTGCACTTCCCAGATGCACCATCTGATTAGGGTGATGTCTGCCGCACCTGTACTACTTCTAATTAAATAAATGGTGATTAAGATGTGCCTCAAACTTCTAGAAGGAGAGAAGTCAGAACACTCCAACCTGCTGTTATGAGTACAGCTACTCAGAATTCACCTGTGTGTACACTTTGTTCTGTATAGTACAGAACAGAGAAAGGAAAAGTCCTTCTGACAGACCTTGGCACAACTCCGTTTCCCTGCAATTTGACTGGGCTTCAAATTACACTGAAGGAAGAAATTAGCCTACACAAAGAACAAGTTTTAGCTACTTGGCAAACTCTTCAGCATCTAGGATAAATGTTTTGTCACGGCATTTGTTATTATGCACTGATATGCAGGTTTCTGTTTCCAAGGTAAACTCTTGATTAATACTAAGTCAGCTTCAAAATTGTAGCTGCTAAGGCACGCAAAGTATTTTCCTTATGAAGAAGAGATCTGACCACTGATATAAATGACAATTAGTATGGCTGGTGGAGCATAAGCACAATTTGTGTGGTCTCAGAGCCAAAAGCCATGTGTGTACTTATGACAGTTTCTGTGATTGAACCCTCTTACTGCTAACTGGCTTCAACTGCAGAGCAGTTAGTTTCCTTGCAATAAAAAAAATTAAATCAGAAGCTCCACTCACAATGACTGATGGGCTCCAGGGCTCACCAAAAATGTTCCAGTCCTGACAGGGAGTGAGAAGAGTATGTCCTTTGCATAGCTAGGAAAATACTTAAATGGTGAGGACTAAACAGGGCCAAGTTAAATCTGATAAAATCCCCAGATACCACATAGTATAGATGAAGAAGCATTCATACTAGTAGCCACTTTGCTGACCTGCTCCTGTCATACCAAATCCCTCTTTTCTACTCTCCCACTTACTCACCTCAGAAATGCTCCTATGTAATACTGTAAAGATCTGACATGAGTGATTATAATGTATATTACAACAGCTACAGAACTTCAGGCAGATTTACTTTCTCAAACAAATTAAATCCCACCAGTGTTGGATTGTCAAACACAGTCACTCCTATGCCAAGTCACATTTTCCCCCCATTTTTATTTTAAAAAACAAGTTAAATGGCATTAACTATTCTACAGCATTAAGGCACCCCAGCCCAGGGCTCTTCTTACCATGCAAGCAGGCATTCTGGATGTCAATGGCCTTGGTGGACTGGTCATCAGAAGAGAAGTGAGAGTGATGAGCAGGTGATACGAAAGTTTCTAATACCCCCTTGGTCAGGCCTGGCTCAAACATCATACTACGGCTTCTCACGCTGACATTTTCACAACCAGGATAAAGATTCGTAATACTTACTGAAACTGGGTCAGGGAAAGGAAAATGAGATTACAAACCATGTGAAAATCACAACAAGATCACTTCAAAACAACTGTGCAAGCCATAAAAGCAGATTAAAAAGCCCAAAGTGCTCTTCAAAGAAAAGAGATGTCTATGAAGCTGTGGGTGTACAAAACTACATTCTTATTCTGAATGATTAAAAGGAGAGTATTAGAATGATCCTATAAAGCACTTACGTGCATTAGCAGACATACCTCTGTGTGGAAAGCATAGAAGAAGACCAAAATTTATGTGTATGAAATGTTTGAATAGTTAAAGTTCTATGTTCTAAAATATGCTGCCTTTTTTTTTTTTAGCTAAGGGCTACAATTTCATTGCATGATTTATTATTGGCATGGAAATGTCACATATTTATATTATTGATTCATGTAAGTAATGATAAAAATGTCACTGTGTAACAAGTGTCTCCAGGGTGGTGGGGGAGAAAAGCAGGCCCTTAACCAAAATGATTTTACTAATAAGCAATTTTAAAATTCCTTGTTTATTCAGATTCCCAGTGCGCAAATGAGAAACAAAAGGGCTTTTTAACTGACTTGCACCATCTAGTGGATAAAGATTTCTTTCCTTCACTAGTTGGCAAATTCTAATATTTAGGTTTTACAATAGAAAGAAATCACCTAGTAATCACCTGTTAGCTGTCAAACTACACTTTCATGTTTGATCTCCTAGGGTAATATTTTAAATCTTTTGGCTCTTGTAAATAAATACTTAGTGAATTTGCACACTTATTTTTACAGAATTTAAACAAACACATAAACAAACAAATCTTATGTGACGAAGTATAGACCAAATTGTGCTGATTTAAATATTTATCTGATTATGTCACTCAGCCTAGAATATAATTTACATGCTATATAATGATTACATCCCAAAAGAACATATACTGAAAGAAGCAAAACCCAAACTTCCAAATGCTAAAACAACCCCATAGTAGCTTTGTATCTATACAACTGCATGTCTTTCTGGCTTTGTATCTAGGTAAGCTCTTTTGAAGGGTTTCAAATTCACCTTTATTTTTACACTGATTTGCCAGTGTGACTGGCAGTCTTTCTAATTTTATGATGGTGTGAGCACATAATACCTCTTCTTTGGTTCTGTTACTAACCAACACAAAAAATCTAACTTCAATCAAAACCCTCCTGTACTGCCTCCAGAAACTGATATTCATTGAGTGATTTATCACCCTTTGTATGACACAGTAAATTAAGATAAATAAATCAAGAACTTTTGATTGATTAATTTAATCAAGCTCTTTTTTCTGTTGTCACAGATGTGAGGCCCTTGTACTAAGTAAACATTAAATGCAGTAACAATCTCTGTGGTATGGGTCTTGCCTTGTTAAGCCACTTGGTGAATGCCCTATAGCTTCTTCAGGTGAACAGAGAGAAAGTAGAGATGAAAACTGCTACTAGCACTGTTCTAATATGACTTAAAAATCTTGAACAAAATCCAAACCTGCAAGTATTATCCAAAGTTCTTTTNCAACCCTGGCCTCATCTAAAACTTACGCAGATTTCTAAACATCAATTTAAACTTGAGCTCCTCAACATGCTTAGCTTGCTTGTGTAGGCTCCCAGTGTTAGAAAAGGGACACAGACACTGGTCTTCCCACTGTCCCCCTGTGGGTTCTTCAAAAACTGGGCACAGGCTTAAGTGTAAACCTAGCTAGTTTCTCTACACCTTGTAGCTCTTCCCACTTTGCACAGGCCAGCTGGTGCTACATGAGCAATCTATTCCCTAATATTTGTAAACATTTACTTCAGTTTAGAAAACTTCCATTTTCAGCTTGTTTGAAGACAATTTTAGACACCTCTAACTGGGCTAATTCAAACCTGTACCTTAGGGAAAAGCACTCCAAGACATCAGAGGTAGTTCTGAAACCTGTTACTACTTAAAAATCACATAGAGATGCAGCAACTGTTCCAATTTTGCAGTGTTTATTGAAGTTCCTCCAGCAGAAAGGAAGCTAATAATGACACTGATGTTTGCAGCCTAGGACTTTTTGTGAAAAATAAATAGCAGTGTTTACAAGTCCTGTCCTCTGTGCAAGTTCACTTATGCAGCATGTAAGCAAAAAGAAGTTAACTACTCATGTATCCTTCACACTCGCTGCTCCTCTTCCTCTTACTTTAGGTACAAACCTATGCACAGAGAAGTCAATCCCTTCTCCCTTTTTCTTTTGTTTCTTACATGATTAGGCTGTCCTGTCTTCTGCAGTGCAGCCAACAGCTTCTTCTTAGGAGCTTAGAGAATAAGAGGAAACTGTTTTATCATACAAACATTATGGCTCAAAACCATACCTGAAGGTTTGGAAGACAAAGGTGATGGGGGGAATCTGCTTGAGTTTGTGGAGGAGAGCCTAGGCCTACGTCTTCGGAAAAAGCTTCGTATCAGGCCGCATTTGAGAGACTCCACGAGGGTGGTTTTCCCAGTGCCAGAGTATCCAAACAACTTCAGTTTGATCCGGGGCTGTGGATTCTGTGTGTGCCTCAGCTGCTGGATAAAAATCCCCCGGTGCGTATCCTAAAATTCAACACAAAGATGAAATCAGAACTTCTGCCTCCCAACAAACTCAGCGTGGGGTTTAGATACACTTTCTTGCCAGACTGCTGTTCATCTGGTTCATCATGCAAGCCATCAGTTTCTGGATGGGCAGACAGGAGAGCTAAATGCTCACTCTCAAGAGCTGCCTTGACATTTCATGAAAATCCCATGTCTTCAGGCTCAAATCAGTAAATGGAATTATTTTGACCTCCAATGGAGAGGGCAAAGGTGTCAAAACTAGCCTCTTTCAGTGCCCATTCTCCTAACCCATCAGTCTCAGAACGTTAAGCAATATACATACTCTTATGGAATATACATGCAGCTCTGAAGACTTTTGCTGTGACAGCTATCACCTGAACCATCAAACAACCCAATGTGTATTTCTTATTTTCTTTACACCAACTTTTTCAGTGCTTCTCATGTTTGGGTGAATTTCAAAGAAACAGGGAGGAAGCAGGAAAGTGTGAGGGCAAAGGAACTAGATTCTCTTCCCTTTCTTCATTCCCCCATTTGGAGCTGAGAGGCTCTGTTGTTCTGCATTTGCACCTAATTTACATGTAGGACGAGTCTCCCTGAATTATAAGCATGCAGCAACTGAGCTGAGAAATTTGACAGAAGCAGTAGTGCATACAAGTTTGTTCCTTCCTCACCAGCAGGCATTTCTTTAGTAATTAGTCACAGTGCAAACACTACACTGTTACAGCTAATACTGAATCCTCCACAAGAGCCACTATGATAGTAGGTTCTTCACATGTCTGTATTAGAGGCAAAATACTTCACAAGCACCAAAAATAAGTGTAAGGTATGCTCTGTACTAGATGATACTGACCATTTTAAGTAGCACTAGAATATTTTCAGTGGTTAGATATAATTTGTTAATTTCAATTGATCAGATTTTCAGTTACAAAGTATAATGCATTTTCCCTACATATATAGAGACAGACCTTCAGTAATGTATATTCCACTATCAAGAAGAGAGTTACAGTTTGCTAATATTTCTTTCAAAAGAGATCTATCTGACCTTCTTCCTTTGTTCTAGGTCAATTTGTATTATTTTCATATTTACATTATGAATAAATCACTAATTTACCTGCCTGCATGCAGACACAAATAAGAGTTTGATGTGGGGATGTAACTATGCAAAATGGAGTCTATCATGACAAACTTTACAAAAGCTGTCATTGCAAAGGAAGTCTGAACTTTGCACTTTCTCACATCTTCACACACATATAGTTTACAATCCTAGGAAGTACAGATTTGCTGGCAGGCCTAAGGGACATGATTCTACTTCTACCTTGGCAATACATAATGTGCACCATCTTCTATTAGCAATAGAAATGGTCATTTATTTCAGTTTCTCCAATCACAGACTCATCATTGTAATTATAACAGGATTATTTTAATTGGTCTGGCTCTTGCGTGTCATCTCCAAGCAAGTAGGCTCTGAACCTTCCCAGCATGAGTGATGCTGCCTGACTAATCAATGTGTATCAGATGTGTCAGACATGCTGCCTTACAAAAAGCCCAAGTCATCTTTTTGTTCTAGCTAGCAAGACATTTGGATATACTGAAAACTGCATAATTAAAAGATGACATTGAGAACTTATGCAACTATTTCATATGATATTGACATTTTCGTAAGGGGCACAAACCTCCCAACCTTCATAACCTTAATCTAAGTGAAATGGTGATGGTGAGGAAATAAGTCATCTTGGGGGATGTGCTAATTCTTAATAGTTTATTTTCTACTAAATACCTTAGATACTTTGCTAGGCACTGTCAGACACTGATAGATATAAATCAGTGGTGCATACTAGCTTAGCCAGCTTCTTTAATACGCACATATTTGCTTTAACTGAGGGCATAATTTCAAATTAAAAATACAAAAAGGAAAAAGAAAAAAAAGACAGCGTTGCAGCAAGGAATTTTGCAACAGCTTTTAGAATGGCTGTGATGAAAACCTCACTTAAAATTCATGTATTCCCAACCTTTTTAAGTCTTGCAAGCAGACTGGCTACATGCTCATGCTGCTCTGCTCTGGCGAGATCTTCTGCTGTTTTCCCATCCTGTTAAAATACAAATTATTAGCAGCGGTTCCTTCATTTTCCTTTTACAGATGGGCATCTTGATGCCACTGTAACAAGATACTTTGAATTCAGAGTCTGAGAGCAAAGTCAACACTCCTCCCCCTAAATTCCATCTCTCTTTTCACCAATTAGAGGATGATAGCGATTTCTAGATATTGTCTACTGAATAGATTTAAAAGGTCACAAAGAAAGGACACATCAGCATATTGACTCACA
>VXBC01011529.1:95834-107000 GCA_013399945.1 Ploceus nigricollis
ACTGACAGTGGCATATCAGAAAGGATTCCAGAAAGCAAGAAACTTGTAGGGGATGCAGTTTAAATTGCATCAGCAAGTTTAAAATGAGAAGCAAAGCTGCCTTCAGGATTCTGGTCTTGCCATATAGTTACCTATGTTTCACAGATAACAGTTTAATATCAAAAAGACTAAAAGAAAAATTGCCCACTACTTTGACTCTTACAGCTATCTTATGCTATTGTATTGTTTTAAATTTTGGTAAGAGGTAATTTAGGAGTACTTTGCTTATTTCACTATCTCAGATAAGAGAATTAGAAAATACATCCACAAGAAAAATAGCAAGTTATTTTCGTACTCAAGCTTTCCTGAAAAGTACAGAGTATCTAGACACTGGTATAGCAATAGGTGAGCAAAACTGACCTATAAAAAGGGCTTGGTTACAGGATCTGTGAAAGTGTATTTTGCACCTACTGGTAAATTTCACTGCAATTGCTGACTGGCTCCCCATATTGCAAATCAGACAGCCTGCAAGAACTGATCCTGAGTTCAAATTGCATTTGCAAGCATCTGCATCCAAAATTTTTAATCACTCTGACAATTTCAAAGTTGGTTTAGAAACTTCCATGAGAAGAATCCAACAACACGGTGCCAGTTAACATGTGAGCACAACAGATGTTTTGGGGCAATTTTCAAACATTTGAAATTATTGTATACTCCAGGAGGAGAAGGTTTTCTAAGGTCAGTTAACACCATTCATGAAATCAAATTAAAAATAGACTTCCAAAATGGGCTTTAACCCAGAAAGAAGGCAAGGAATTAATAATACAGCCCAGTTACTTAATGGTGTTAGAAAAGTTATCTCCTTAGGAATGGCATACTGAGAGAAGAAAAAGGCCATTAATTGTACTCCACTCCACTGGCTCAGAAAGAGCTGTTAAACTTTTCAGAACAGTTTAACAGCCTTCTAGCAAACCAGTGCAAAACTGAAATATTAAAATCACAACATGCAAGTTCCTTTGGTCCTCTCCTCCTTTTTCCTTCTCTCTGCCACCATGCTGCTGGAATAATGGATGGTTATGTATATTCAGTATACTGCTCCTGCTAGATTTAGTATCAGCACTATTTATTTTGTTATGTCCTTCAAACTGATCTGAACTGAAGAGACAAAATGTACTTTTATCTTGTAAGGACAGTGTCCACACAGGCAATTATACCAACACAGCTGTCATGACATAAATGAAGTGCAACAGCTCAAGAATTCCCCCATCACCCTTTTATTTCATCTCATCTCTACAGTACGTAGTAGTGCAAATACATATACACAGTGGGATGTAACAAACAAACAAAAAAGACAAAAACAGATGACAAAGGAAACCTTACTGAGAATGAAAAATGCCTTCAGTGTTACTAACTGGAAGCAATGATGCTGGCTGATCTGACATGAATGATTTAGTTTACAAGGATACTTGCACACTAGTTCACTCATCCATGCAACCACACATCTCCCACCATAAAACTAAAACTTTTTAACCCCCTTAAAGCAAGAAAAATATTTAAGATACATACAATGCATTTGTATGTTTCTCAAATGCAAAATGACGTACGTCTTAATTAAGTGACTTAAAACTTAGAGAAAACACAATGATACAAGTAATTCTTAGATGAAGAAATTATTAGGTGTAGACAAAGTGGTAGCTGTACTGTACCATAATCAGTTCCAAATTCAGTTGCAAGAAGGGAACAAGTAGACAAGAGAGATATAACAAATACCACTCATGTTGTATAACATATAACAGCCTTTTTTTTTTAAATTTCAAAATGTAATGTCCTTTTCCTACACCTGTCTATGAGTTCTCTTTCAACTATCATGCATAAAAGAAGAACAGCATCTCTCAATACTCACAGAGGTTAATGCTTCTACATTGGCACCGGCCAGGCAAAGGAACCGGACAACATCAAGAATGCCATTGTTTGCTGCCAGGTGTAAAGGTGTTCTTCCATACTAACATGAGGGAAAAAAGGTCACTACTTCTATCAAAGAACTTCACTTCAACTTTATTAATAATAATCAGGCATATTATACAACTATACATACTGATACACGGGACAGGTTTTGCAAAAACTGCAAGAAAAAGTACTTTTGATTGCAGCTTAAGCACAACTGCCAAAAGTGCAATTAAAAACAAAGGCTGGATGACAATTTAAAAAATGGGGAAACAATTTTCTAGCTAAACCCCTCATAACTGTGGAGGAATCCTTTAGAGGTTTTTTTGGCTATATTTGATAATGTCTTTTAATTCCAGAAAATGTAATTGCCTTTTTACTTAATTAAATATGAACCACTTAAACAACACTAATTCCATAACCTTTAGAACTCTGGGTTCTACTTACCCAAGTACGACTGAAGATTAAATATCTTCCCCTTTCACCCAAAGAAATAAAAGGGATGAATGAAAGAAGTCAGCATGAAACAATATATTTTTTTCAGTGAAGAGGGGAAGTGCTGTAAAGTATTGCTTTTCAAATTTTTACTTTTTTCCATGAATCTCTTCACTGACAACAGGTCCTCATGGCACCCACTTCTGGTTTAGCATGTTCAGAGCTACTGTTACAAAACCTACCATTTATTCTCTGCTGGTAGCCAACTGTTCCTTCACATTTTTAGGCTTTCAATACTGTTTTTCCTGTCTACAATCAGAAACAAACTCATAACATTTACTGAAAGAAGTATTTGAGAGCAAAGCCAGCTTTCTGACAACTGGAATCTGAAAAGATGCTCAGGTTCCTCCAGACCCTACACCTCAACTCAAGTAGCATCCTGCTTGTATTACAAACAGTGTGTCCTGTGAGACCAGGGCAGTGATTGTCCCCCCCTATACTCGGCACTGGTCAGGCCACACCTCAAATCCTGTGTTCAGTTTTTGGCTCCTCATGACAAGAAGGACATTGAGGTGCTGAGGCATGGCTGGAAAAAGGGAATGGAGCTGGTGAAGCGTCTGGAGCACAAGTCCTGTGAGGAGCTGCTGACATAGATGAGGTTGTTTAGCCTGGAGAAAAGGAGGCTTGAGGGAGACCTTGTCACTCTCTAAAACAGCCTAAAAGGAGGGTGTAGTGAGGTGGGTGTTGGTTTTCTTGTGCCATGAAACAAGTGACAGGACTACAGGAAATGTCCTCAAGTTGTGCCAGAGGAGATTTAGATTGGCTGTCAGGAAAAATTTCTTCACTATAAGGGTTGTCAAGCACTGGAATGGGCTGCTCAGGGAAGTGGGGGAGTCACCATTCCTGGAGGGATTTGAGTCATATAGATGTGGGACTTAGGGACATGGTTTAGTGGTCAGGTTGGCAGTGCTGGGTTAATGGTTAGACTCTGATATTACAGTTATTTTTCAATCTAAATTCTTCTGTGACTCTATGATTCTAAATGCATGTGATGTTCTGCTGCATGGAATCTCTGAAAGAAACAGTGCTTTCAATCAGTATTACATACATGTAAGACAAAGCCAAATGTTTGGACCAAGGACAAAAGTTAATTTTGTTAATGCCCTTTTAATACAGGGTTTGCTCCTGAAGAGGAGAAATAGAAATTAAGATTCTCTATTTAATAACACTCAAACTCACCATTTCAAATAAAGGGCACTTTAAAAATCTGTCCAGAATACATTACTCCTAAAAGAATAACAGCAGAAGAATAACTACAACCACAGCTTCTGTAGCCATGATCCCACAGCCACTGAACATTTTAAGCGGTGATCCTAGCTCAGCATTCTCCATTAGCAAACAGACAACAGCCTCGTAGTCCATTAACTTGACTTCTCTAAAATGTGCTCTTATCTGTGGAACTGGATTTAATTGCCTAGTCAATCATATCTGAGCTGAGAAGCGGGACTGGGGAACTCATTGTCTTAACTTTTTTCATTAGACAGCTGATGATTTTAATTGTTGAAACCAAAAGTGATTGCACAGACAATCCTCAAAAAACCCGATAATTTTCTTTGGCTATTATCTGGCCAATACAATGTAAGTGCTTTTGTAATAAATAGAAGTGTTAACTAGCAAAGTGTTATTGCTAGAGTATGTACTTTTCCAGGAAAAAACATGAAGAAGCTAAAATACCTGAACAAAGAAATTGCAGATAGAAACATAAAGATTCCTATAAGTAACTTTTAAACTTTGTAGCACATATAAAATTTAAATAGGGCAGAGAAAGCTAAATATCAAGCCATAAGCACCACAGCCTGTCAGCAGAGTTCAGAGGCTGACCTTGACCTATTCAAACTATATGAAGAAAGTTTCCTGAAACAGTTCACTTTTCCCTTAAAACCTCCAGGATAAAAGACATAATATAAACCTGTAAAGCATTATCTTTAATTATCCCATACACTCCAGCATGAGCACAACAGAAGCGACAAAAAAGACACTAGTGTCTCGAATACACCAATTACAGATTGTTTGCATTTTTAGCTGGCATTCATCTAACAATAATAATTGCAATCACCATTTTTAGAGTTACAATATTGTATCAGAAAACATACCAGTCCCTCAATTCTGAGTATAACTTAATGTTGCCTATGAAATCAAAGCCAGCTGCAATGAATTTTGTCTGTTCTTTTGCACCTAGATGTAATCTGCATAACGCAAAGATAAATGGCTAAACATACTGTGATAATTCACCTGGGTTTTTTCTTTATCGATGTTTAATGATCTATTCAACTGAAACGAACTTTGGTAAATTTGTGAGGCGAGTAATTTAATACTTTGCATTCAGCCGCCTTCAGAGACAGAAAAATCAAGGAAAAGACTTTTTCACATCAGAGAATTTGAAAAGGTCACCTAATGCAACAGGTGAGTTAATAAACAATGTAGTTCAGTATCCATACTCCATTTACCTTATTAGTGACATCCAAACTACAACTTGCTTCACAGAGTGCCATCACAATAGGTACATTCCCATCTTTGCAGGCCACATGTAAGGGAGTGTTGCCATGTCTGTCTTGGAAATCTACAAAACTTCCTTGACTGATGAGAGTTTTAACTACTTCTATTTGACATCTTCTTACAGCAAGATGCAGAGCTATATGACCATCCTGAAATAAAGAGGCAGCTTGTAAGTGAGATCAAATAATATTAAAAATCAAAACATTTAGTAAAGTCACAACCATCTCAAGTAACAGGGTGCATGTCCTTGCCTCAAGAATCACAGTGGTCTTTAATTTGAAGGTCGAGGCAGGGAGATGTACCATATCTGTCTGAACAAATAAGCCATGAGATGAAAGCAAATTTCTAAGCCACTGGTCTTTGCAGTGGGACAGATAAAATACAAATGCACATTCTCTTCTAACAGCTTTCCTCAGAGGGAGGAGAGTGATCAACAGTAACAACCAGCTGAATATTGTAAACTCTAGTGTTTACTAGGCAGAAGTTAGTGATGCAAAAGTCATGCAATCTGCCCTCTGATCAGTAACTTCAAAGACAGAACTTTCTCTTTGTGGAACAACTTAAAGAGATAATGTAATTGGAAAAAACAATTTAATTCTTTTAGAAGCAAAAACTTTCTTCTGAACTTACTTTAGTAACTATTTATTTAACATTACTAATAAAGGTAGCTAAAAGGCCAGCCATACCAAAAATACAAACAATTAAATTAAATTTATTTATTTGGATTACATCCTGAAAGATAAAAATTGATTCTGAAACAAATAGAGTCATATTTTTAAACAGTTCTTATTGGAAATGGATGTGATTTAGCCTACCCACAGTAATCAAAGGCCAACAGCAAATCCATCATTTTCTCTGAAGTTAATAGTTTGTTGCCAATTACAGAACCTAATGTTCCTATAATTTTTCAAAGAGTGTTACTCATGAGGTGATAAATGATAAAGAGATGATAGATCAGCAAAAAACCCAATCATGGAATAACAATCATCAGTGGACAACCTTAAAGACTATTTCAGCCATCAATGGGCCCTGTGCGAACCGCTACGAAAACTCACTTTGTGGAAACAATGCTGACTTGCAGCACTTAAATGAAGCAATTGAGAGACACGTCCCTGTGATCTCTGGACATAACTAACCTTGTCTGTTGCATGAAGGTCAGCCCTGTGTTCTGCCAAGCATTCCACAATATCATGGTAACCCCTAGCAGATGCTGTCAGGAGCGGGGTCTCCCCTTCTTTGTTTTTAATGTTCACATTGCAACCTGCTTCACAGAGTGCTTTGGCAACAGAGTAGTAGCCATGCCAAGCAGCGCAGTGCAGTGGGGTTTCTTCTTCCTATGAACATCAAAAATCAAAAAACAGTGCTGAATCAAACTTCAGGAAGAACAACTCCCCAACTTAAAAATACAAAAAGATGGTATGAAAAAGAAAAGACAGTCTACTAAGTAAGTCCTGTAGAAAGATGTTGTAATTTCTAATGCTGACATTCTAAAACTAAGAATAACTTCAGCTGACATATAAGTGATTATGGTACCTTGTATGTCAGCAATACTACTTTAAATCTATCCTTGCTCCTGAGGCTAACTGTCTTGGTTCTCTCACTTGAAAACAGACCCTTGTTCACAAACAACTTCTACATCCTGTGTGCTGTGACTAATCCAGTGTCTAAAACAGATCGATCACCATGAAGATGCAAATCCCACTAGACCTGCAGTTTGAGGCAGGTCACTCTGCTTACCATGTTGAGAAAGCACATCCCAGTGTTCTAGGAGTGAAGATACTTAAAAACCCAAGTCTTTTAAAGACACATCACAACATGCCTTTGAAACTGTCTCCATTTGGAGTTCAGTTCTGACTGAAGTACTAATTTGCTTTTTGCTTGAACCCACAAAACTTCAAAATATTCAACTTCAATTCATTGTATGTCAGAGCAGTTACATGGAACACCATTAAAAACCTCAAATGTTTCACAAAAATATACTGAAAGCAGCCTACTGAAAAAGCAGGGAGAATTAAAACCCACTAAAAGCTCTATCAAATTCTAAGAAATGGGTTAGCCTTTATGCACCTGGCAAATATCAAAAAAGAGACAATTGAAGCTGATAATAACAGAGGACTTGGACTGTATTCAAGGTTTCTATAAAAATCTGAGTGTGAAGAAACAAAGAGCATGTCCTGTCCTCCCTCAGCCTAGGGCTCCTTAAACAATGAAAAGGAAGTCCTAGAGGATGCAGCACTTGGGGAGGCTTGTGGAACTCATACACACAGAATCAAATCTGTGTCAAATGGATTTTCTTTTTCTATTAAGCCTTTTCTTCCTTGTTTTCTTGCAAGGGTTCAGACCTCTAAAGAAACCCTCCTCTCATTTTCAAAAATGAGTCCTTGAAACCGCAGAAAAATGCTATGACTGCTAAACCCAAGCACAATTCAAGGCAAAAACTAATAAAAATCTTTAGCTGAACTCAAAGAGTACACACCACCACCCACACCTTCACAGAGTTGTTTCTCCGTGAAGCTTTCATTTTTGAGAGAACCTGTGTTTTATAGCACTGGTTGGTTCTCTCAGTTTTTCACCTAATCTTTATCTATTTATTAAGAGCTATCAAAACCTCCATAATTCTGGTTTACAAACATGCCAGAGGCTAAAAGTGAGACTTGAAGTTTTGACCACTTATATAAAGACTTATTTGTTGAAAAAAATGCAGACAGTGTTCATGACTCACCTTGTCTTGAAAGTTTGGATTGGATCCAATGCTACAGAGAAACTGAACCACATCCACATGCCCATACCGAGCTGCCACGTGGAGAGCGGTCTCCCCGGACTGCAATTACAGAAGAACATGCCAGTGTAATTTCCTGTGTCACACCATGATATACACTGCCTGTGCACTGTGTACAGCCTGAATGTCCTGAATCCTGCAGGGGATACTCCTCTCTCTCCGTTGCCCAGCCACACAGCTCCATCAGCAGAGCTTACAAACTGGTTGTACGCGACAGACACACCACCACCTGGCAAGTAGGTTATTTCTTCAAAGGATATCTTTTTCCAGAACTTATATTTCCACTTTATTTGTTCCAGATCACAGCCACGACGGGATTTCTGAGCAATATGAGGAGGAAGCTGTGTGCGCAATTGTGTTGAAACAGATTTCCCATTTCCATTCATAATATTTCCATATGCTCCCCCCTGCCCTGTTTTTTCAAACGTAAGGAGCTGGCCTAACACATTTGTATACCCTGGTGTGTTTTGGTCACTATGTCTAACTATTTGCAACACTTTCTTTTTTGAAATTATATAAAACAGAAACGGTATTTTTATTAAGAGAGTAACCTCTTTCCTAGTAGCCTTGTCAGGAGTTAAAAAACATATTTCCTAATGTACCTTGCCTTGCATTAGTTCCTTCAACAAAGCAAACTGTGTTTCACAAGTATAATTTCTTCTGTACTGGAGCTTTGGCTAGTATAAAATCATTGCTACGGTATAAAAATTTAACAGCAACTAGTTTCTAGGGCATATGTTGCTCAAATAACACTGCCAAAGACAAGGTAAGTGCTCATCAGCTATAAATTGTTAGGCTTCCTTATACTCAACTTAATAACAGTCAAATTTACTTGTCAGACAAAAGTGATTTTCAATCAAGAGGAATGAAAAACCAAATCACGATTTCACTCCAAGTTCCAATGAGAAATCAAGTCTTCAAGTGAAAATTAATTTAGGTTTGTACTTCCCCACCTACCCACCATGTACTCACCACATTTAACATGCACACTTGGCTAACATTTGTCAGAAGAATAATCAGTACATGCAGCTACTTTAAAGCTCTGTTATCATGGCCCTATATGTCAACTTAGAAAACTAAAGAGCTAGTTAAATTCTTAGAATTATGGCACAGCTGAAAACCATTTCAATTGAAAGACCTCTCTCTTTGCTAAGATAAAGTTATAGGAAAAGGCCCTCTGTGTAAAAAAGGAGTTATTTTCTTACCTTATCCTTAATATCCAAAGGACATTCATTATCACTGAGAAATTTCAGTGTTTCTATGTGTCCATGTCGAGAAGCCCAATAGATTGCATTAGATCCAGCCTTTCAAAAAAAATTAATTTCAGATGTTATGGATCAAGTTAAAATCCTAGTTCTAGATTTTCAACTGAGCTACATGTGCATTTAGATGTACACAGACACACTGAAAAGCTATTCAAGCTTATATGAACACATTCACTTTTGAAAAAATTTCCAATTGATCCAACAACCCTACATACCAACAGTGACAACAAAAACCTCTCTATGCAAGGATGATTAACAGGATTACTAACTATTTGCAAGGATAATCCTCTTCTCCCTTGTTAGGATGTTCTTTGGAAAGAATAGTCATGAGATAAAAACCTTTCTTCTGCTTGCTTTATCATCTATTAGATGGAGAAGCAGACAGTTCTTCAAGCTTGCTTTAAATGAATTGTTACAGCACACTGGGGAAAAGAGCTTATTGTAAAGCATATCCTCCATCAAATATGAATTTTAGTTTCTATATTCCCCATGGCTAAAATATTAATTTATCATTCTATATTAAATAAAGTTCACCATTGTGTTTTAGGGAAATCACTAATTTGTACTAATTGAGGTGGTTTTGTAAGCATGAACTACATTATAAGATTAGTATCATTCAAATTATTTCAGGTTTTGTAAGCATGAACTACATTATAAGATTAGTATCATTCAAATTATTTCAGCTAATAAAGTGATGAAAATCAGAGGATACATATTAGTAACAAATGACATTGCTAAAAACTTGGTCTTATGTTTTTTGCTGTGGAAGACAGAAAACAGGATCTACAGCTCAGAGTTTTTAATTTCCAATACCACTTGGTCTGAACTGCTTGTCTCCTGCTAACTGTACTAAAAAAACTTATAAAGAGAAGTTGAAAAGCAGAACCCCAACCTTATCTTGAACATCAATACGAGATCCACGCTTCAAAAGCAACTGAAGCATCTGAATGTTTCCACAGCCAGCAGCAATCAGTAGTGGAGGTGTTCCATGCTAACAGTGAAATACAAGCAAGAATGATATAATAAATTATTGAAGGATTAAGGAAACAGTGGAATAGAAGGCATGCATTGAATAGCATTTCTGGATTTCCACTTTCAAATTAAGTCTACAGGAAACATTGTATGGAAATATTGTATGGAAATAATTTACCCCTTTGTTCGAAAAATTTATTGCACAGCAATTCTCCATGGTTTTGAGATGAATTCATTATATATCACACAGTAAATTTATGCTTTTTAAATTATGAATATCAATGTTAAGCTCTTACTATTAGCCTTGTTTGGCAAGAACATTCCCCTCTGCAATTTCTTTGCAGCTACCACACCACCTCAGACACAAGCCATCAGCAACATCTAGGAAAGTTAAAACAAAAAAACCCAGTGATTTCTTAAATGGTTCAAGATCCATCACAGTAAAATAACATACATTTTACTTCTCTACTGCTCTTCATTAATATTTCTGAAAGTACTTTGTAATGAAGGTCACTATAACCACGCAAAAAAGTGTGACCTTGTCTTGAAACATTTAAGAAATAACTGTATTTTTTGTTTTAATGGGCAGTCCCATTTCACTTTCGTAGATGTTACTGATGCATTGAAATACTGTAGTGGACAAGCAATTTCATTACTGAACGTGAACACCACCATCTAACATGTTCACATAACCCACTTCCGCAGTTTGCAACTTCTGTTTCTAACAATGCTTTGCAAAGTCAGTTTTAGCAGTCTGGTTATTCTTCGGTATTGTGCCATCTTCATTGGCCACAAGAAACAGCAACTGCCACCAAGAGTGAAGGCAGATATTTGATATACCACAGTTCCTGACCATAGATTTGAGTTATACTTCTGAAATGCCTAAGCAAAAAAATTTGGGCTCATTTGAGCTCCCTTTTAATGTATCTTGAGAAGACCAAACACAAAGCACATGAAAATTTCTCCTAGAAAAAAGGCAGAATTTTTTCTCATTCCCTTGCCTTTTCATTTCAGGTGTTACATTTCTATTTTACAACCACATTGCTCTATTCAACAGGGTGGTAGCTAGTCCCCCACACACCTCACACCTCAAAGCAGACCCACACTACCTTGTTGGGTTGATTGACATCGTAATTTGTCAGAGATCCCAGAAGGTGCTGTAATCCAGGAACATTGTCATCATTGATGGCATGAATAATAGCTTTCATCACAAAAGAATCTTCCTCATCCTTGCAA
>VXBC01011529.1:108612-166747 GCA_013399945.1 Ploceus nigricollis
CTAAGAAGAATGCTTTTGGATTTACAAGCATTTGTAATTAAAAAAACATACAGCAATTGCTCCTAACTGCAGCTCTAGTCTTATCTAATACAACAAACTGAATACTGGCCAACTCTGAAGTTTCCTCCTTAAATAACTGCTTGTTGTGACACTGCTGTCTAGCATTCATTTGATTTAAAATAGTTTCAATGATTTTGAATATTTGGTGAAAAAAAAAAAAACCACTGAATATTATTTTAGTCTANGAGATCAGTTAATTATGCAAATTTTCAAGAGACTAATATTTCTGTTAGTTAGAAACTGGCAAAGTTCATATGTCATAAAGCATTCTAAATATATAAGAACACACTTACCAGAGTATCATCACTTCTAGCGACACTCATGCTACTTCTGGACAAGAAAGATCTTGATAATCTTTGGCACAAGGATATTAAACGCACTGATTGCTTTATAAAAATAATAAGAAAAAGCTACATGTAAAAAAATTAGAAAATTCTGATAGGATGCTATTGCAGAGATTTTAAAGGACTTAGCAAAACAAACTGAAGTTTGACTTCAACACCCCATCTGCTTTTTAATATTGAATTTGAAACCTTTTGTTATTTAGAATCCAGCAGAAGCACAAAGCAAACAATCCACACACAAGCATTTGTATGCAGATCACTGACAAAGAGGTCTTCTCCCATACTACCATACTCAAGCACTTAAATTTATTCCCAGTGTCAGAAGAACGTGTTTCTTCTTCCTTCTTTTCCACTCTTAAATGTGCTGACCTTTCCCTGGAACAGGCAATTCTACTGCATTTTTATGTCACCAACATTTGATGAGTTATTGAATGACTTACTTTCCATTTTCGTCGTGCTGCAAACTTCTTGAATTTCTCCATATTCACTGCAGAAGCTTTTCTACTGAGTGCTTGCTGGGTGTCTTTCGGCTGTGAGCAAAGGGAAAATAAAGATGTTCTAAAAAATTCCATAATTTCTGCATGTAAGACTCTGTCCCTCAGTGATAATTTCCACTTACATTATAATAGTACTCCAATCATACTGTAATAATGAAGTAATTGTAAGCACATAATTTTAATAGCCAGAGTCTAGTCTGGCATACAGATGGAATTTCTTAAGAAAATGCTGTAAGGGAAATCCAGACATAAGAATGCAATACTAAAATGTGCTTTTTCATTTTAAACAAAAAACCCTTTCAAACATCAGAACATTCAGCCTTGTCCTTCACCTCCCTCTCTGATAGAGGCATTTGATTTCCAAGATAAATCCTGTCTTCTGGGAAGATTTCCTGACTGATTTTAAATGCAGTCAATCTTTGTTACAGTCTCAGTGTAATCACTGGGACACTGCTGAAAAATTACTCCCTCCCCAAACAAAACCACATCCCACCTACCAGTGCAGCAAGCTCTAAGCCCTCATCCTTTCAAATTTTTCATGGGCTAGTATTAAGCACCAATGACTAACACCAAATTTTGCATTTTATGATCCCATTCTTGAAGTAATTTTTCCGGAGATATATATATATATATATCAAAGAATCATGGAAAGGCTTGGGTTGGAAGGGAAGTAGTTTCAACCTTCCCTGCCATGGAAATGCAGGTAAAGATAGTGGTGGGAAAGGGGAAAAGAGGATATGACCAGTGGACTGGGAATCAAATGCCTGGAAAGTTAAGTTATAAAGCAAAGTAATAAGGTACAAAACAACCTGTCTCTTTGCACGAGTGTGGAATTTGGTCCAAGAGAGACCAACTTGCACAATACTTGCTTTTAAAATATCATGTCAATATGTTCCACGCATTTCAACTATATCAGACTACCTCAGCAAAAAGTCAGCAAAGCACGGCATAATTTGGCACTTTGGTGTAGAAATGTCTGCCCTTGGATGTTGTACTGTGAACTGGAGCAGTTGTGGCATAGATAAATATTCTGCTAACTGATTCTCTGGGAAGTTGAATGGGATCAAATACCCACTGTGCATCCTCACATCCTGAGAAACCAATGGCACTGAATGGGTTTACTACTCACAATCAGAATGTGACACAGAATTAAACCAATAAACTGCCAGGTAGTACTACACAAATTAAGAAGAATGATAGGTGCCATTTTCTCCCTCTCAACCTAGCAACTTCACAACAGCTCAATCCAAACCAAACATTGAAGAAGGAAGTGGACCTCCACATCAACTGCTCTCTTCAGTCTAAGGGGAAGGACAGAAGAGAGATTACTAATTTTTTCCCAGTCTAAATAAGGGCATTAGAATAAGAAGAATTAGTGTGAATTGGACTGGATTCAGAGACTGTATGTTTGTCAGTGCAATGCTCTCTGAAGATTAGCTTCTCTGTCTGACCATGATTTTAATTTCCATAGGGGGCTACTGCCCTACTGCGAACTCACACAGAGCATCATTAATGAAGCCCATATTCCGCATGTGTTAGCTTTCATACAGGCAGCTTTCCAAAACAGTAAGTCACATTAAACAATTGTGAAAATATTCTATGTTAAGAAACTTGAAAAGCATGAAATGAAGAATGATTAAAAACAGGACAACAGAGATTGAATGGCATGCTAACCTTGATCCAAGGATGCAGCAAACTGTCTTGAATAGTCATTCTCTTCCTTTAAGAGAATAAGAGGTAAAACTGTTTCAGCTATTAATAAAATGCATACTTGTTTATGTTTATTAAACTACCATCTCCAAATATCATGTGATTTTAAATACGAGAGATCTAAGTGCCACACAGAAGAAAAACAACTCACTTTGGATCTTTGACTAGAAGTCTTCGTATAAAGTCTTTAGCTAGGGCACTGGTATTACTGAAGAATTCTTCTTCAAATTCATAATTCACAGCAGACACATTTGCCAGTGTTTCCTGTTTGGTTTCTCCAAGAAATGGAGATGCACCACTTAGACTGCAAAAGAAGAGAGACAGAACATTCCTCTCAGTACATGTTGTAAATGCTGCTTCAGCCCTCTGAGATCAAATAACAGTAGAAAGCGAACATTTTTCTTTTCAGTTTTAAGGCTGCAAATCTACTTTCAGGAAGATGTGATAGAGCAGGACAAAAAACTTTGCTGCAATTTCAATAGCTGTAGCAAAGTCACCTACAGATTTGAAGACAGTTTCCCGTGCTAGCTCAATGCTGATTAACAGCAATTCTTTCAATAATTATACTACTGCTTTTAAGATCATACAACTTGAATCATGATGTGCAGAGTGGTTTGATTTGTACAGACACCACCAACACCCCAGAGGATAGAATAAGATTTAAAAAACAACAGCATTTGCAAGAAACACCCATAGATTTTGGTACTTACAGAATATAAGTTATTACACCAATGCTCCTGGATTGAAGGAAAAACAAACAAAAAAAGGATGGGGGAGAGGAGAGAAAAATAGATGGAAAGAGAGAAAGGAGAAAAAAAAAAGGTTAGAACATAAGCATAATCATGAGAGATTTATTTCAAGTAAGATCCGATAACTTACCACATATCTGCTTCAAGACCAAGAGGCTCATAATTTACTATCTCAGGAGCTAAAGGAAAAAGCAGCATGGTAAATATCTAGTCAAAGAACAGGTATAAGTCTCACTCTGAGTCCATGTATGTCAGAGATAATAAGCTAAGATGCTGATAGATTAAAACACCTTAATGCAAGTCTAATTTGAAATCAAATACTACAAATTGCTTATTTAAATTTCAAAATGTCACGAATTACACATGAATTTCATAATATGTAAATCAGCCAAGCCAAGATAAGCCACAAATACTGTTTCACAGACTGAAAAACAATAGTTTGAAGAAATAACAGTTTTCTCACCAACAAACTCCGGCGTTCCGAAGATATTTTTGAATTCATTTCCAAAGTCAATTTTGTGTGCTAAACCAAAGTCAATAATCTTGATTCGAGGCTTTGGTACATTCCTGTCCAACAACATTATGTTTTCAGGCTTTGAGAAGGAGGAAGGGGGAAAGAAAGAGAGATTACATATAGGTACAAACTGTGGACCACTGTTCTTCACCACTGAACATTTCTTTTTACCTCCGTTAGACACTTGAATTGTATTTTAGGCAGAAAAATCCTGTCTTTTCCTATTATGATCTAACATATGCTTAAAGTAACTACAGTAATGTTGATGTTGAAGCGCTGTGACTTCCGCAAGGCCAAGATTTTACTTCTTATAGATACCACAGTTGCAGTTTTCATGTGGACTGACCCTAAGTGAAACACACTGTCCCCCAGTAAAAATCACAGGCCCTGTGCTGCAGCCATTTCAGCACTACTGGGAGCTTGCAGGAAACAAAAGCCTATAAACTAGTTACTGGGTTTGGTTTGCATTAGTCCCAGAAAGAGGTTTCTTTCACACCATATAAGCAATCAGGGAGGTGTATCTTTTTGCCTTTGGATCTTCCAGGGAAACTTCTGGAGTGGTCCAGCTCCCAGATTTTAAGGTTCAACATATTTAAAAGAAAGGAAAAAGAGCAGGTTCTCCTGTCTTTTCTAGCTCATTTTGAAATATAGACTTCACATTACTTTACACCAAAGATCTGCAAAGCCGGAACACAGAAGATGAAATGTCAGGATTATCAGCAAAGGGGGCTGTTTCAACACTGCATCACTTTAATGAGCATACAGAACCAGCTACTTAGTCTCCATGGCCTGCTAAGTCCATAAGCTGGTGTGCTCTGAAGAGGTCCTGTAGCTACATTCATCCTGTTTAGAGTGTTAAGGGATTCTGGAGGCATTAAGGACAGCTCTTCATTGTCACCCTTCTTTTACCTTTTTTCCCAGTCACAGGACCTGATTATGTGCAAATGTAATTTTCTTTTATTTCCTCCCTGCATTTCTATTGCACACTTTTATTGGTCTACACGTTGCTGCCTACTTTAATGCACAAATTTGTGGCATCCAAAGGAAGACTTGTTCAACTACAAACACATTGGCGAAAATTCACATTTCATACTCTAAGAAATACATTCCTTTCTAGCTTTACAATTTTTTTCTATTGCTGACTGTCATACAAAGACCAAATATATTACTGAGGTGATGATGATAAAACTGGAAAAGGTATGCTTATATTGAAATTCATTCCCTTCCCTACCTCATCCCCCTTTCAGAACTACATTTCAATTGTAATGAAATAATCATGCCTCCTTTTTCTCTTACAGACATAGCTGTAAGAGAAAGCTATGTCTTCAGGAGACTTCAGGGAGTGTTTAATTGTCTACCTTTGAAAAATAAAATCTTATGGGGGAAAATATGATGAAATTGAAACATTGAAAAGCATTTGCTGAGTTTAGATACAAAAAAGCTCTGCTTTCATTATCAAAAGGATGCAATTAACAACTTTTCTGAAAACAAACAAAAAAGCCAAAAAAAGGGAAAAAGACAGAAATGGAAATCTGCTGCCTGCTCCACAAAAATCCTTGTACTTAACTCAGTACAGTTTCAATTAAGCACCTAAAAAAAAAACACAGTTGAAAAAGGCATCTAGGTCAGAATGTTTCACCCAGATCCCATTCACATAAAAAAAAAAAAAAATCATAGTCCTCATTTTTATTTCAGGTTTGTTTTCTCAGAATGGTTTAATTTTGTCAGAAGGTGCCATTTCCCCTGAAGAAACATTTCCCAGATGGGAACTATTTACAGTTCGGTAACTTCTTTCCAATGGCTGAGCTTTCCCCTGTCTACATAAGCTAGCAAAACAAAACTGTGGCCAAGATCTGCATGATGACTGATTTGTGGCTAGAATTACAAAGGACTTCAATGGATGTTGATTACAGTTTAAGTTTTTATCTGTTCAACACACCTTAAGATCAAAGTGGGCAATTTGCAGAGAGTGGAGATACTGAACACCATTAAGTATCTGTTTGAGAAATTCTGTGGCTTCCTCCTCAGTGAGAGATTCTTTTTCAGCTAAGAAGTCGAAGAGCTCCCCACCTGCAACACTTGGAGAGTAGAAGCAGAGTTATTGACAAGCTTGCTTTAACCAGTGGGTTCCTTTTAGTATAGCTGTCCTCAAACCTTGAAAAGGATCCAGATGCTTTAAATGTTTCAAATATCAGAAAAACTGATGAAAATTACTTAATTCAATACCCAAAAGAGTTAGTAACTCCCGCCCTTCCCCTGAAAAGAATACCGTAGAAAGAGTCTTATTTTCAGAAAAAAAGTTTAGAAAACCCAAACAAACATAGTTAACAGAATTTAAATTTAAATGAAGTAAAAGCCTCCTACTCTCTGTATCCACATTTAAAAGAATATAATTAAATATGAAGTAACAAGACTCAAAACATACTAACACAATGGGACATGACATTATCTAGAAAATAAAACATGAATTGGCTCGTATCAGTAAAACACCAGATTTCTACACTCTCATTGAAAAATAAAAAAATTAAATCTTATTTTGAAATATTTATTGGCAGCTGTCCCACTATTTAGTTTCTAAACTCTCCAGAGCATCCAACTTTTGAAAAGAGATTTGAAACACTGTATTACATGCAGCACCGATATTGTATTTGTACTCTAACATGATGAAACCTTTTCTACAATGAAATGTCCTTAAGACTGTTTCCAGCAAGCGTTCTAGCCCCACAGCAGAAAGAAAAGAGGTAACACAGAGCACATAAGCACATCTGGATTTTTGCATATGAGAGAGAGAGAGGAATAAAGAGAAGAGATGATCCTCTTCTCAGCTCAGTCAAGCAGCTCTTAACCCAGTCAACAGCATGAAGAGATACTGAAGTGATAGAACTACAGCTATTTCCAAATAACAGACAAACATGTTTCAGCTGAAGGACACATGACTGGCCACCGTGGCAAACTACTTTTCCCATCTGTGAAAGCATGGGTATTACTTAGAAAAGTCTTAGAGATTGCAAAAATGGTCATAATACCTCCTTGTGTTTTTCATCGTAATGATATTAACAAAAATTCAGAAAGCGCACCCTAATTTTTATTGCTTTTCTGCAGGAAAAGAAAATAATCTGTTCATTATTTAAAGCTCTGATTATGAAACATGAGGTGGTGATTAACATATAACAACAGGTAAATAGTATGGGCAAATTTCTTGAAATACTTTTGACTTCTTTATCATGTCTACTTTTTCAAGGACTTAATCTGCATTATTGTAATGCAAATTGCATGAAAAGTGTATTTTAATGAGTTCTTGGAGCTTTCATTGAGCTGCCTAGACAATAATGAGAGTATTGTTTTGGGTAATATTTTTGTTGCAATATTTTCTGCATGAAAGCAATTATTGAAACAAAGTGCCATTAAAATATAAGAATTATAGACTGTAAGGATGAGAGGTCATTTTAATGATTTTTTTGTTGTTGTAGAGACATTAAAATGGAATTCCTCATGATTAAATCAAACTTGTTATTTTACAGAGACTAGTTATAAGTGTCTTCCAAATGGACACACATGCATATTCTCTCATTGTTTGCTTCTGACTAAAAAAAAAAGAAAATATTTTCAGGCTAATGTCTGTATCTCTGCAGGACTGCACTGAACCGTGACATTCATTTCCAATTATTGGGCTAAAGGCCGTAGCATCACGTGAAGCTTGCTTCCACATGTTTACAAGTGGATGTTGACTGCAGTTGTTGAGTGGCTGTAAACTGGAGCACAGCCTTGCCACATGGAGCAGGCAGACTCACTGTGGTTACTGCCCCAGCCCATGCCCCACTGGGCCTACTGCCCCAGCTGTGGCAGCAGCCACAGCAAAACCCATGAAATGTAGGCACTCAGCACGGTTTGGCACTGGGCTAGCTATCATATTTGAGGAACCAGAGAAGATGGATCCTCAGCTGAGGAAGAGCTTGTAAGACTGCACCAAAAGACTGCATCTGGTCCCATTTTTCAAGCAGCTGGAAACCCTGCAAAACAGCAAAAGCTCCTGCTGGTGCTTAAACCATTCATCAGCCATCACAAATACAAGAGAAGTACTCAGGCAGGCATTTTCAGCAATGCCCTCTCCAAGCACTGTGCTGTCCACCCTGCAGTCTTAAATAGACTGTGACAGTGTCACACAGGTGGTGGTATGCTTCGTGGATGGCAAAGCTTGCTCTTAACTCCTCTTGGCATTTTGAAGACATGCAGTCTGTAAAACTTAATAGTCATCTATGATTATCACTTATTATACACATTCCTTATAGAGCCTCCAAAAAAGATTTAATTCCTAAAGTTTTGCAACCTTTTGAGATATCTGCATTTGTGTAAAATGGAAAGAGCCTCTTCTTATCTGCAATTATTCTGATTCTGTACTGCTGAGTACTATTCTTCTGTCTTTACCACAGATTAATTGTAGTGACCTTTCTTTAATGACACACCATGACATTATAATTGTGTACAATAAAACGTTATCTGTGTTTCACAGGTAATATACCTAGTGCTTGCAAATCTCAAAACTGAGGGCCAGAGAAGGTAAAAGGCTTGAAATGTTTTTTTTTTCTTTTTAAAAACTGAAAGTTCACTAGCAAAAGTGGTAGATTTTCCCTATCTCTTGTGTGCTTCTTTGATGCTTAAGTACTGTTACCCTAAGTGACTTGGCAGGCCTTGCTGAACGCGTAGGCGAGTGAGGAGGGATGAGCTGTAATGCACTCAAAGTGTTGTTCCAGAAGCAGCTGTACCCCTGATCTGTGGGACTTTGGTGTGCCCCCTCATGTTACACATCTCACTCTTGATGTCTAGGAGGAGATCCTGTGTGGGTTCACCTCAGAGAGGGGGCCGTTGTGAATTCTCCTGCTGGTAACTCCTCAGCTGTGGGGGCGAGCTCCGGAAGCCGTGCTCTCCCCTGGGGTGCTGCCATAGCTGGCAAGCACACTGCCCATCTAGCTGCTCCTGCTGCTTACTTATGGTAGAGACATAAAGCATGAGAGAAAAGGGTTTTTATAGCAATGATGAGTAAAAGGTTATACTAGCATGCATAAGGAACTTCACCTGGAAGCTCAGAAATGCCTGGCTTTCCAGAAAGGTCCCTGTGCGCCAGGCAACCTCCAAGGGAGGCCCTTCTCACACGTGTAAGGCAGTGACCCATGTCCCCATGGCAGGTTGCATTTTTCAACCTTCCTCTTCATGCTTGTCAGGAGACTGCGTATTCCTTACCCTTTTGCTGACTCAGGAAGATCTGATATTAAGCTGCACTACCATGGGCATACAAAAACCCATGGTATCACTTCAAGGCAATCTTCAAGTGAGTCATGGAGGGTTAGTACAGGTCTACACTCAACACATCTTACAAGTTTCCCTTCCATAGTTAATTGACTGAATTACAACGTCGTCAGATTTATCAGCAGAGCTGGGTTTCACAGATTTTGTAATTGGATTATATGTGTAGAATAACTAGATGATCTTGACTAGGCTTCCAGATATCACAGATGAAGAAATGGGGTGGAAGAAACCAGTAAAGACACTGGCTGTGTAAGCTATTGCAGCCTTCACAAGTCTCCTAAAATGCTGTTGGTTTGTTGAGTCTAGTCCTGTGCCTCAGCCAATGTAACAGAGTCCCACAATACATAAACACTACATGTGTTAGTAAACCAGAGTCACCTTCAAAAGTGGACCCAGAAGGCAAGGAGAGATTCCACCAATTTGGATACCCCATCTCACACACAGAAGTGGTGTTAATCTAAAGAAGAAGGCACAGGTAATTTCATACACCACCCCTTTTGACTCGTCTTTTATGAACATCATCTTCTACCAAGAAGTACACTGTTTCCACCTCCATTACAATGGGCCCTTATTTCTAAATTGGCTTTGGGGATGCTGAGGCACAAACACTCTGCTGAAATCTGACTGAAACCAGACCATTGCGTGGGTTTCCCAAGCCACACAAACTGGCTCCCGGCCTGCCTTTGGGCCTCTACAGAGGGGCTCACACAACCAACATCTAAAAGACTGCTGCCCCCAGCCACCAACTAGATAAAGATGCTTCCTGAAGGGAGCAGAGGCAAGAGGTTCACGAAGCAGTAGTGCACCTTCCTGTAGAGGACTTTGGAGTATCTCTACCTGGTATCCACAAGAAGCACAGGGCTTCTCTCTGTTCAGTTTTTCAATTTTCTCGTAGGAATTACCAGACAGCTTCCTGATCAGTTCTTCTGTGCCCTAAGACAACTCTAAATGCCAAAATGCCAGTACGTAAAGGATGGACAGCAATCTATTAACAGAGAAACTTGATTACAAGTCAAGTAACAGCTAAATTCCCTTATAGCTGCGAAGCCTCCATGTTGACCTTCACACACTGTTTTCTTCTAAAGTTTTAATTCATTAATGTTCCTGTATAAAACCTTTTTGTTTACATTTAAATTTAGTAATAATTTTGCAGTCATAATATGCTGTTCAAATATCATGCTCAATAAAATAAGAGCTTGTGCTTTGTGGCAGTCACATCTTAAATTCCACCTAATTCTAATGCATTATTGACCATGTTATAATACAGAAAGTCATAAGGGCTGAGAAAATCCATTTCATCATTATAACACCACAGTCTATATTATTTTAAAGTAGCAGAGCACATGTTTTTAGAAGTATTTTGTATAAACATTTTCACTAAGAGCAAAGCTGGTACGTGTTATTTCACTGATACATCTAGGCAGAAGTGCTAGCTTTCCTGAAACGAGAGAAGTAAATTAAAGCTTTCAGCTGACTGCGTTCTTTCTTACAAAATGCAATAGTGGTAAAAGCATTTCCCAGCCTTCCCAAAGGAAGGTTGACAGATGTGATTGCAACCCACACACCTCCCTCTGGGAAATAAAATACATCACGCCCATGGAAAAGGGATTTCTGTATAGTGCTTTTGCAAGTTGCCAGGCTTTCTTAACTATGAAACAGAACTATCACCAGATCTCAGAGGAAGTCATTATGGGAACCTACACAGGGAGCTTAGAATCAATTAACCTTCAAAGTCAGCATGGTTACCTTGTAATGACTCAGTCATATGCTATGATCACACTGCTTATTATGCAATAGCACCTAAATGATAATTAATTATTATCTAAGGATTTCTAATGAATTTTAAAATCTACAAATGACCCCTAAAATCTAGGCCCAAACGCCTTGAAGAAACATTTATGTTGCTTAGATTTCAAAACAACATAAACTAAGTTAAAGAAGCATGCCATCAATTTATTCCAATTTTAAAACAGATGCAATTTGATAAATTAGCTAATTCTTCTCTAGTCCAAACATTTATTCTGTCAACTTGTAAAAGAAATGTTTTCCCTAGGGATTCTGTGGTCAAAAGCGTCTTGTATGACATCCAGTGATGCAGCTGTCAGCCCAAGACTAGATTCATATATTATTACTTCTGTTCTATGTAATAATAAGGAGGTTTGCATCCACTTCATTTCACTGCCTTTATGAATCGTGCAGTTACCAACCCACTCCTCAGAAGTACAACGTGTACCAAACATTTTGAAAGAGCGGAACAGGGCTCCTAGCTCATTAAATTACCTACTGGCTGAACAACACTGTACTTCAACTTTTCTTTATCTAGCTGCCAGAAAAATGAAGACATGTTCCAGCATCACCACGCCTTTTCATTTTCCTCTGTCCAGCTTCTATTAGAGACATCAACTGTCATGAAATCCTCTCTTTAGTGTGTCTAAATTCTTCAGTTATACTGAACAGGAAGCATTGGCCTCAATGGCCAGCCAGAACACATGCACCAAAACCTGGGCTACAATTTAAGCAGTGAAGTCTCAGTAAGGGGATGTTGGGTGGGAGGGGGCCTGAACACTCCTGTGAATCTTTTCTGCACTCAAACACCACTGGTATTTAGGTTTTCATGACTGAAGCTCCTGAAGTGCCCAGAGTCTGGATACAGCAGGTGGTTACCTTGGCCCTTAGTATTTTGATCTCATCTACAACCTTCAAATTAAATATATGAGGAGCATTCAGGTTTAGCAAACTAGAGAGGCAATGATTTTGCTCAGGGTCTGCAGCGCACGGAAACCAATTCTCCCTTTGAGACCTGCTCACTGTGTGGCAAGTCACACCAGCTTTAGAGCCTGTCCTGTCAGCCCTGTCAAACGTTTGCTCTAACCTGTCGACATGTTCTCTGTGCATCTCTCTGTGGGCATGGAATTTAGGATCTTGAAATCCAAAGGTGGCACACATCTACAAATTAGTGTCACAGGGTTTGCTAACTGCTTGCTACAGGCCAGAAGCACCAAATATTTAATCCTCCTCTCAAATTTCAGTGCAAAGCCACTTGATAATAACTTTCTTATTTACTTATGGGTAAAATTAACAAAAATCTCAGAGATATTTCTACCAAAAGACAACTAAAAATTAAGGAAGTCCTGTGAAGACTTCAAGCTTCTCTGGAAGACAGGCTTTAACTCTTTTCCTGAGCATAACTGCAAGAAGTTAAATTAAAGCCCCAATAAGATAGAAGAGGAATTTAAAGAGTTCATAGTTACTTGCTCTTAATTTGTCTTCAATGATCAACTAATGAAATTGTCATAAATTTTTACACAAGGATGTATCATCCTCTTCTTGCACTGCTCTGTTTTGATTAATAATATGAAGCTACCACCAAAGTAGAAAGTCAGAGAGAGTGTGAGGCACAGGACTAAGTCTAAAAGAAAGTTTATGCTTTCAAATGAAGCATTTTCCTCTGTCCAGCTTCTATTAGAGACATCAACTGTCATGAAATCCTCTCTTTAGTGTGTCTAAATTCTTCAGTTATACTGAACAGGAAGCATTGGCCTCAATGGCCAGCCAGAACACATGCACCAAAATCCTAGTATTTAACACACAAACTGCTTCTAATACTTTCAAAACTTTTTTTTTTTAAATTTATAAAAAAGATAATCGTTACTCAGAACCATCCTACAAGAGCTAACCATCTTAAATTAAGATTTCAAATTCAGAAATGAGGTTATGTTTTTTGCAGAGAAAAGTATGAATATCTAACTCCATCCACAGCTAGCAAGTAAGAGTCAGGTATTGCTATCAAGCCATTTTAAAAAAAGAGACCACTTGCATTGCTTTTGTGAATTCTAAGGAATTACTGTGCAATATAGGATGAAAATATTTATTTTTTGTGTTGCAGCAAGAAACCATAACCAAGGCTCCACAAAGAACCATAAATTAAGTATATTTTATGTCTGCAGTCTAAATAAAGACATAATAAAGTGGAAGAGAAAATAAAATGAAAGAGAGAAATTATGCATCCAAGGCCAGAAAAAGGGGAACCAAGTAGGTGCAAAACATGCTTGAGGAAAGAAAATAATTATCACTGTGCAGAGACATCTGTGTTTTCTAGTCTGTGAAGTCTAAAAAAATGATGGCCTCAGCAGAGCTCACTAGAAATAGCTTAGTACAGCTAGCTTATAACAGACTCTAATAGCTGCAGCTGGATAGAAAAACATACTATGAAATTCTGACTAATTCAATTATTTGTGTGATAAAAGAAAAAAAAAAAAGGAAAATTATTAAGGTTTTAAGTTAGATGAGGAAAAGACAGTGGCTTCCAGTTTGTGTGCAATATGCATAACATTCCTTTCAAGATAATGAAAGAGTCCACAGAGTGGGAATTTAAAAAGTTATTTCCAAGCCAAGAAAGGAGACATTTGTCACTAAGACATAGAGTTACGAAAATACGTCTGAATGCTCTAAATATATACCAAAAGACTGCAATAAAGTAAACTTCTTCAAGGATATTTCATGCTTGTGCATAGATGCTGAATCTCTTAAGGAAAGATTTGGTTTTGAAAGTTTCATAAATTAAATGTTTCATAGAACTTGGTTTTTTTGGTAAATCAGTTTCCTGATATAAGCTAGTTCAAAGAAAAACTTCTAAACACCTGTGTGGATTAAGTAGCTCTGGTTTGTATTTGGTGTTTTAAGGACCTACTTGGCCACTGCAATAATTAACCAACTGCCCACATATTCCTGCATATAAATCATGACCTTGAATAGAATCAGAGAATGGTTTATGTTGGAAGAGACCTTAAAGATCATCAAGCTCCAACTCACCTGCTGTGGGCAGGGTCGCCTCCCACCTCCCACTAGACCAAGTTGCTCAGAGCCCCATCTAACCTGGCCTTGAGCACTTCTAGGAATGGAGATCCAGAACTTCTCTGGGCAATCTGTTCTAGTGCCTCACCACCCTCACAGTTAAGAATTTCTTTGTAATATCCAATCTGAGTCTACCATCTTTCAATTTGATGCCATTCCCCCTTGTTCAGTCAGTTGCTCACCTCTGAGAAACTGCCAATTAGTAAGGCAGAAAAATGTTTGGAAGGCTGTATGCAGTATAGCAAACCTCTTGCTGAAGCTGAAAATAAAAATCAATAGTGAACAGGCCGTAGCCCCTGTTGCCCTGGGACTGTGCATGTTGACATATGGCAACAAAAGGGCAGCTGCCATTGCTCAATTACACAAAATTGTGTCTCTGTGTGCTATGCTGCCTCATTATTGTAGTCAGAACAGAACGCAAGTGCCAGGAAATATATACTATGTTCTAATCAAAATGAAAAATGGACACTTAGGGTAGATTCTGAAGATAGAGAAACAGGTTATTTAATGAGATTTCAGCCTTATTTCTGTTCGTATGAAATTGTTCTGTAAGAACAAAGACTGTCAAGAGGGTAGGTCCCTAGGCAAAATGTGAATATCAGAACGTTAGAGAAAAAGGATTACATATTTAATGTCTAAGCATGCGATTAAAATGACAATCCTGTCTATTCAATAGCTTTATGTAACATCACAGTGATTTTGAGAACTATAAAACTTTGTAGCAGTTAGCATATTCAAGTTTACAAAGGGATTGCTAACATCATCTTTTCCTCTTTGACTGTCTAAATAAATAAATGCATTACCTTTGTGATATCCAAAATAGCACTTCTTCAATTGAAAGACTCACAAAGCAGTTTGGAAAAGTGAAAAAAAAAACTCCGATTGAAACTATATAGGGATTGTTCACCTCGCAAAACAATTACCTAAATTGCAATACAAATAATTTGCTGAGCTTCATGCCATCAAGCTTATGAAATATGCAGATTGTCATTCTTCTGCTCAATAGACAGTGGTGGTTACACACTGACACACACACAGCAACCCTGCTGCCAAAAGAGCTCCTATTCCATGTGCCAAGTAGGGGGGGGGGTGGAGTAGTCCCATTCCTCCTACCACTGCCATGATTACCAAGTCTCCCTCACAGCTTTCAAGTACAGACACTGGCCTGATTTCATCTGGACAGACTTCAGAGCAGAAGGAGCTGCAGAAGCAGCAAAACCCTGACAGTAAGGTTGTAGAGCAAGAGAACACGCGAGTTAGTACCAAGTGGGGAGAGGAAGAAGCATCACACTAATTTTGCTGCTTATTCACATCACACTTCAAAGAATTCTGAACAAAACCCAGAAATAGTAAGAATATAAGGAACTTTTGCTTTATACAGGATGATAATTTAGTCTGGAAAAAAATACTTGTTTAAATTATCCACATTGGCAAACTAATGCAAGTGTATACAACTGGAACTAAAAAACCAAGCCAGACTACAACAATTACAATAAAATATCACATGCTGGACTAGAAGTGTAAAAATATGTTTGCATAAACATAAGAAAGCAGTTTCATGCATAGAACATAGAAAAAATGGAACTCCAAAAGTTAGTTCCCAGTTTTCTTTTTAAATCTATACTGTAAATCTACATGTTACTGAAACCACGCAATACTGAAGTATCTTTATAAAGTGGAAATACCATTTATCAAAGCTAGTAAACAGGAAGACAAAACCTGCAGAGAAAAGTCACAGGAACAGCCAATACAAAGACAATACAAAGCGCTGGCCAAGATTCTGGTACCAAGTCTTCTGCATGCATGAATTTCTTATTGTAAAGTATGGTTAACTGATCCTGAGCAGGTATGGCAATAAAAAAGTGCCAGGCATGCCACCTGTGTAAAGATATGCACATTCCAGCAGAACCACTGACAAATTGACAAACTCTTAACAGGTGACTAATGCTTAACCCCTACAATTGCATTCTTTGAGGAACCTGAAGCCAGACTTTAAAAAATGCAGAAGTAGTTTCTGCTGACATATTTAGCTCAATCTATTAGCAATTATATTGGATGAAAAATTGGGAACTAAACCAGTATGAAACAGTGTTGAAGTTCAGTTTTCATTTCAACAAGAGGGAACTGGGAAAATTCTGTTCTTTTTTATGTGGGTTAGAAAATGACAAAAAGCATTCACTGAGGCCACTTTACACCAACACAAAACACAGTGAAATTTGCTAAGCTAATCTCCACTTAGAATCTCTATTTTCCTGTGCTCTGATCTTCAAATCAGCATATTTAGTTCCAGGCTACTCTTTTGGATCCATAACATCAAAAGCGATTAACGTAAAAATCAGAAAAAAGAAATCCTAAATGTGCTGATTTAAAAAAAAAAAAAACAAACCAACAACTTTGCAGTGCATTCAGAGTGAAAAATATGTGTGGAAATCAGGAAACTATAACACTGACTAAAAAATGAAGATTTCTAAGGCTATTACCTATTTTCTTTTGGGGTGATAAGGAACTTCCATTAAATCACTGCAATTCTCGAAGTGTCTGTTTTTAAAAACCAAAGAAACAAATATTCTCCCTCTGGTCCGTGGGTCTCTAGAGTTACTTACAGCTCCAGAATAAGAATGACATCTGTTTTGTTCTCATAGACATCATGAAGCGTAATCACATTAGGATGCCGAATCTCTTTCAGTATGCCAACTTCTCGTTCGATATCTTCCCGGCTCACTCCACGGCGGCTGGATTTCGTTCTCCTTTTCTTGATGAATTTTGCTGCAAACTGCTGACCAGTACTTTTCTCGCGGCATTTTTTCACTACGGCGAACTGCCCACTAAAAAACAAAGAGATGATGAGGGTTCAGTTCAAGACAATTCAGAGTTAAAGAGTAGCCTGCTTACTGTGGTGGGGGAAATCAGCTTTTAAGTCTGCTTGACCTAAGTATGTAACTGCTTCTTATGCCATCTAGAATAACACTTGAAGAAAACCTAGAAGGGGCAGGAAAAGTAATTTAAGATATAGCTTTTGCATCACACAAATGTATACATTTCAGCACATCAGTAAGAAAAAGTAACACCTTATCAGTGAGGACCACTGAATTTTTGACAAATATGTGCACTAGGGATTACTGGGCAAAAGTAATGGTTTCTTGATTTCGCCTCCCTTATGCTTGTTGAATATTTTTTCTTTGTTCTGCAGTGGGGACAATTTGTAGTTTCTTACAATCTACATGATTTGCCAATATTTACTTTATTCTATATATATTCTATCCTCAACTTTGTTTTTAAAAAAGTTTTTAAAACAAAATTTGGTTTCATGACACAGCTTTGGATTTTTAAAGCACTGACTAATACAGTAGCATCAAGAATTACTCATCTTGTTAAGTACAAGTTTGAAGATGAGAAAAGTACCGAGGCACTAAGAAACAAAACTTGTGTTTGTATTACAAACCAGAAGAAACTCCAGGAAGCTGCTGACTCCAGCACACAATCACTGATGTACAAGCCTGCTGCTGCTAGATGTACACACTGATCTAGATCAGAAATCTCCAGGAGTCTAACATTGACTTAAAGAAAGAACAGGATTTCTAGAACTGTTTTTCTTTTAAGTTTCCCTAATCTCTTGTTGAGGATTCTCAAGAAATTCTGTTCCTGCTTTTTCACTATATGAAGGAATCATAGAATTACAGAATTATATTAAGAAGAACATTTTTTGAAGTTAGCCTACGCTGTTAACTGAAGAAGATCTGTTCTCTAAAGTAGATTTAGAACAGCAATTAAATCAGAGCTAGCCATAATAGGTTTGACTACTTGAACAGCCATATAGCACTCAGAGCTACACATTTCATGCCACCATTACTATATTGATCCCACATAGCACCCTGAGTGACACACTGTCTTGAACTGGGACATGCAGTTGGGCAACACTAAATGACTGTCACTCTTGGAAGGGCAGGGCAAAGACAAGACCTCTCATGTGAACTCTTAGAAAGACACTCTGGAGTAGCCATGGGTAGTGAGAGAAGTAAACTTTGAGAGAAGTCTTAAGTCAACAGTCTTTAGGTTGAGGTTTAGATTTGTTTCAGTATTATGATCACCACCCAAGTTTCATTCTTCATTGTTTAATGAAATCAATTCATGAACTTGTGAGAAGATGTTACATTGCATGAACAATGACTTTGCTTTAAATTCTACCCATGTCAAATTCCGCACAAAGTTTTCAAGCTTCAGATTTCCATACGGGGATGGCCACATTATTATTACAAACTGCAGTGTACAGAGCAGTGCTTCAGACCACACCATATCCTCTTCTCCATCACACACAGGCTGGAAGACCTGCCTCACTTGCCTGGACTTGGCCTGCATCTGAGATGCTCTTTGACATGTAAGACTTTCATATGTGACTGAAAGAGAAAGCACAGACCTCTGGAATACCTGTGTCATCCTAAACTGACAGGAGAGAGCTAGACAAGGCATCCTAAGGTCATCAGCCTTCTCTGCCTGGTTCAGTCCAATTTCACAAAAACTGAGTTTGATCTCCAAGGTCTGAGCAATTTTGCACTGCCAGAGTAGAGGTATTTGCACTGCTGAATTGAAAACACAGCCCTTCTGGCTCTTGCTTCCAGTGAGAAAAGCAAGTGATTGTCTCACACTCTCCCCCACAGCATCCACGTCTCCACAGAGATACAAAGATTTATTTAAAAAGCAGTCAGTTTTGCAGAAAATTCACAGTTTCAGAGAAACAATAAGGTGGAGTAGTAGACAGATGCAGACATCATCACAACTTCAAACAGCTACTTAAGCTCAAGGATCACAAGGAAGTCAAAAGCTGCTGTTTTTCTTTTGACCACCTGGCTGGCTTTCAGGCTAGAAGTCTAAAATGCTTGACAGAGGAAGAAAAATATTTCTACTTATGATTCATCCACAGGCTTGAATGCTGCATGGGTAACCACTTTCTTACCGATGCTCAGCCTATAAGTTTAGCAAAAGCTCCTGCTTCACTATGGAAAATCAACAAAACTAACAAAAAAAAAAAAAAAAAAAGAAACAACCCTCCCACCTACCCACCCTCACCCCAACCCCTACACAATCCCTACAATGCAAATTAAACAAACCCAGAAACAGCAACTCCCAAAATATAATATTAAAACCAAAATTACATCTAACATCAGCTCTGGAGTAAAAAAGGAAAAACATCTGAACTACACAGACATACAATATATTCTGTTATCCAAGAAGATTTAATTATAAAAGTTTGTGGGGATTAAGAGTTGTCTGTGTTTTACTGACATGATGATTTTTACATAGTATTATGCATATTTGAATTACATCATTCCCCAAAGCCACTTCATGCTTCCAATGCCTTTAAGGCTAAGACTGTTTAATCTTATTTTGGCAGTGGGTCAACTATGACATTACAGCATGAGGCTGACATCCTGGAACAAAGAGGGCTACACAAGACAAGTAGATCTCCTCTCTCCTGAGATATGCCATTTATTTTTTCAGTCGTTCACTACTTTCTCTGTCCACAACAACCTCTTGGAAGGATGCCCTGATCTATCACTATTCAATATAAAAGTGTTATCAGAAGTCCAATACATTGTTTAAAACACATTACTTTAAAGATTGGTCTCATCCACAGTTTAATAAGAGGTGAAGCTCCAAAAATCTTTGACACTGCTCAAGACTGTAAGAAGGTTATCAACTAACAGATATCTTGAGTAAGTGCCAGTTATACACCAAGTAATCTTCTTATTGTTGCTGTTGTGGTATTTATTTAGCACACAACTGCACAATTAGCTGTTTGTTATTAAACGCTGTACACGTGGATCACACTTAAGCTGCAATCAAAGGGGCTGTTTCATGCCTGTGATCCCTAAGCCACACCATTTTACAACTCTCTCGAGACTCCTGTTTTAAAAGCAGAGAAGATGTGTAAATCAAAAGGTATTTACTGGGCTTCCCCTTGCAGAACTGCAGAGACAAGCTGATATAAATCAGCTTTGCACACATAACACTCATAGAATATCCAGTAATATCTTCCCACAGATCCTACATTTTCAGATTCAGCATTCTTTCATACAGCATCTTCAGAACCAGAAAGTCCTTTAGTTTTTTAAATTTCCTTGCTTTTGTAGGTTTGATTCAAAGTGAATGGAGTCAAAAAATGACTGCCATTTAAAAAGAAAATTACACTAACCACCCTGCACCCTCTCTCCAAAGTAAATCACAAATTCACACTTAATAAAGTATCTGACGTCATTCTTTTTCCACATAGCAGAATCAGGTTAAACAGCAAGGCAGGATGACAGCTTGATGTAAGAACAAATACTTCTGCTAATAATAGTAATTTGTTTTTTGATCTTGTAATCCTTAACTCAACCAGCCCTTAATTACTACCCTAAACCTACTCTTTGTGGGACACTTGGCATACATCCACATCCACTGATTTTTCAGACTCACTTCAGAACAAGTACTTACCCATTACCTAATCATGACATTTCTGCATCCTTTTCACATCATGAGACACACTGCCCTTTACAATAAATATACGTATAAGCAAGAGTTGTGCAGATAGGGGATGGAAGCACCAATAAAGCCCCTATATGTCAACCTTTATTGCTCCTTGCGTATTGGGATCACAAAACAACTACTCACTAGCATGAATTAAGGCAAGTTTTAAATACAGAGACATTTACTTTAGAATCAAAGGGAAAACACAAAAGAGTACTTTCATTTTTTCCACAAGGATGACGACAGTGATTAGGGGCGACAGATACCCTGTATTCCTTCCCACTCCCAGCCATCTGCACCAGCTCTTCCCAGCTGGTATGTTCTCTGAGGAGTGAAACTCTTGGTCCAAGAACCTGGTGAAAGAGTTCTAAGCTGGACACAGAGTTGGTCAAGTAACCCCCAGGGACCAATTTTCTAGTAGTTATTCCCACAACAGGTCAAGAATGGGGCAATTTTCCATGCCATCTTCTGAAGACTGCATTCCAAAGTTTAATGGGAGCAGGAAACAGGAGTAAGGAAAAGGCATTAAGTTACTGTCAGGGTAATAAGATGCCTTGGTATGTTTCTGATATGCAGGCATTTTTCTTCTATTTAAAAATTTGATATTCAGTACACAACTCTGAAAACACAATGTACTGAGATTCAACTACTTTTACTATTTGTTTGACTACTTCCCTTTTCAAAATTACACTAATCCAACAGAAAGAGATTTACATAATACTATTAGATTAGCCTGTGAAAGAAACTGCAACTCCACCATGGGGCCACTTGTTTCCTCCAACAGAACACCTATCAGCATACTGCACACACTTCTGTCTTTCCTCAGAGATCTGCTGCAGGAAAGGCCAATGGACCAGGGGATGTGCAGCCCCAGGAGCATCCTAGCACCAGTCAGCCCTGTCAGCAACAACTGCTATCCATTATTGTCTGTCACCAAAGGCATCTGACCTGCTTCTGCTAATAAGGTTAGCTCTCACAAAACTTACTGGTGAGGCAGCAGTGTCCAAATCTTTTCCAAAGAAAAGGAACACTTGTCCACAAACTTGACCACTTGGCAACATGAAGGAACAGCATCTATATACCTGCTAGGAGAAGGAGCTGGAAGCAACTGAAGCCTATTAATCACCATAAACTTGTTTCAGGCTGCACATAAACAGTTCTTATAGGAAAGGGCATGATGGCCATAGCATAACAGAAGTAGTAATTTCGGGAGTCACATGAAAAAAAGCGGTACTAAAGAAAAGAAAAAAAGAGAACTTAAACATGATACAGTATTTAAGCTAAAGAGAGAAACTCCTCAAATGATATATGAGTGACTAAGCATTAGAATAAACCAGCTGGAAACTGATGGTGGACCATAGAGATCACTGTTAAGAGCTGGCTCTCTCAAGTACTACTAATATAGAAAAGCAAACATAAACGTTTAACTAGATCTGACTGTTGAACAATAAAAAGTTGAGTGCTGCAAGTACACAGGCAGGAGAGGAACACGTGCTAGGCAATTGTGCAGTACATTTCCAACAGGTGCAGAGTTAAAATGAAATTGCAATTTACACGCATCAATATAATGCATACTGACACACTTTCCTTAGAAATATTTTGGAAAAGCAGCAAAGACAAGAAGAACAACAGCAAGGAAGGGGAAGCAAAGGGGAAAACTAGACAGATGTATAAAAAACCCAAGTGTACTAACACCTGGTATTTCTGTGTTCTGACAACTCCCAACTTCCAAATTCCTTGTTATGCATAGATGGATTTATACACTTATAATATCCACATATTTTAAATTATTTTTCTTTATTTCTGACTTAGAATAAATTTTGGTGTCTAATTACCAAGTTCCAAAAGTACCACGATTCCACCATAGAGATGACTCAATGTATGTGATGCCAAGTTTGATTATCCTTCACTATTAATACATCAAATATTTAAAGTTATTTTACCAAAATATGAAATGTATAAAAATAATTATTTCTTCATGTAATACTTTAAATGAAAAAAAACCCAACTTTCAAAATGAACTCCATTATTACTATATAATTTATTTAGATACCTTTTTTGTCTCTATACATCAACTGAAACATCTGTTGTACTATCTATTCAAATACTGTTGGAACAGTGGAACTGTTAACTTAAAAATTAAATTAAGAGAAGCATTTTTAGAGTATCTATAACATGACAATGTGAAGCAGTCAGAATTTGAGGTTTCAAGCAGTGTAAGAAGCAGGTGGGCTAAGTCAAATTTTTAAACATATTTATTGACTAAACTGCCTACCATAACTTTGTGTAATTGAATGGCAATCAGGTACCTCTTCCCAGCCCCTCCATGGTGTGATGGGGAGGAGAATCAGGAAAAAAATTAAGAACTCAAGGGTTAAAATGAGAACAACTTAATAGCTGCAATGATATAAAAAAATACTAATAAAACCAATGACAGTAACAGTAAAAATGGAAAGAAGAGGGTGAGAGTGAGAGAGGAATACAACTCAAGAGAGAAAAGCAATGCACAATAAAATTGCTCAGCACCCACTGATGTCCAAATCCATCCCTCAGCAATGACTGCCTCTCTCTTACGATAAACTCCACTTGGATCATATATTGGGTACGATTTTCATGGTATGGTATAACGCGGCCCAAAATTCCACAGTTCGGGTCAGCTGTCCTGGCTGAGCAGACTCTTCCCAGCTTCTTGTGCACCTGCTGGCTGGCAGAGCACAAGATGAAAAGATAGGAAGATGAAAAGTCCTTGCCTTAAGGTAGGCACTAAAGAGCAACGGAAACCTCAGTGTGTTACCAACATTATTCTCATGCTAAATCCAAACCCCAGCACTGTACAAGCTACTAAGAAGAAAAATAACTCTATTACAGCTGAAACCAGACACAGAAGTAGAGAATTTGTCCAATCTATTAATTTCCCCAACATTTTAAAGCTTGTGCCTCATATTTTTGTGGTTTGGTTACTTTAAAAACAAATCATCATGCCTTTTAGCTATGTATTTATATCCTGCAGAAATTGTCTTGTGCTGTCAACCTCAGAACATAATACTGATGAAACTGCAAGTTTCTGATGCTCTGCTGATTTCTGTATTTTCATTAGGTTGCTAACAGACTTCTCTAGATGTTTGCTAAGCTTACAGAAAAGTGATTATCTTCACTGTTTTCTCAGATACCCAGAAGAGCCACTAGTGCTAAGGGGTGACATAAGAGCATGATAAAAAAATTTATGACAGATCTAAATAAGGTATCTCAGAAAAATATATATTGTTTACTGGTTTTTATTATTATTTCTTAAATGCTTTGTATTATTCCAAACAGTGTACGAAAAATTTTAGAGGAATAGCTATATTGGAGGAGGGGGGGAAGAGAAAAAGTGATAAAAAGACAAGAGACTATTACTTTGTCCATGTACAGATATGCATGTGTATGCAGTACTGAGTGCTACAAAGTATCTTAATTCCTTACTGTGAGGGTGGTTTATCATAGAATTAAACTGCTTTCTGTGCCACACATTACAAAAGGCAAGTGCCTGCCATTGCCAAGGCTCCCTATGGAGCCCATTTATCCATTTATGGATTTGGTCAAGATCACATCTCACTGAACACAGCTCCTCAGTACAGTGATTAGCTAAGCGTGAGCAGATTAATCAGATGGCTCTGGCCAGCCCAGAGAGAAGGGGATGAAGAAAGGCAGCTACGTACTGTGCCTCGATATCGAAAGTAAGAACAAGCATGCCTGTACAACTTTCTATGTCCCTTCCCCAGCAGCTTCACCTGAAGGATCAGCACCTGCTCGGGATTTTCTGATTCCACTGAGAGAACCATGATAAAGTTTTTCCAACATACTTGATGTCAAACAAGTTAAACAGCTGGAGCATGAATACATGCACACACCTGTGCATACATTTGCTGAGCTGAAGAGCACTTATTAACTAGTACAGGCCATCAGGCAGAGATGAGGCTCCCGTATCACCAATTTGGCAGTAAATATCAACTGCAGAAGACTGAAGAATTCTTTGCATTTACAAATAAGAAGCTTAGAAATAATGCAATATTGCGATTAGGCTGAACTTCATAAAGTAGAATAAAGCACAAGTTTCAGCCATTCTCTGTGTACATACAAATGTGCACAGTATCTCTATATACATTAATATGAGGATTTTAAACAAAGGATAAAAAATATGAATGGATGATATTTTGGGATTATATTTTGTTTACTGTTTTTTTTATAGACACTATATTGTGAAGTGAATAGATATTTTATACATTTTATCATAAGAAGTAACTGAGTTTCTGTCCTTGTAAAGGGTTTTAATTAGATATATAGCACCTTGAAAAAGAAATTTAAAGTCAAAATGCCTGCTATAGTTTGTCTGAAGGCTAATGCATAGCCCTTGCCAAGTATGGCTGCTATGTTACCAGAGCAGAATGCTCTTTTATCCAGGAAGAGTGCCTTCACAACTTTTTCCTTTTAAAAATGGCTTCATTTCAATTCACAGCTCAAAACTGAACGGGATTTCAGCGAAATCCTGTGTTCTTACTGGGTTATGGCAATTCTCCCCATGGAGCTACAAGTAGATCTGCTCAGTGTGAATCCTAAGTGTTGGCAGGTGACCTTGAAGGAAGGAGAAGAGTGGAAGGAATTATGAAGAGTAGAGTCAGAGATGCTTTATTATGTGATTCAATGTGAAAACAGCTATGAAAACACTTGAACAAAAAGTGATGTAAGTTCCATTCGTGTTCAGAAGAAAGGGTCAAAAGGGGAAGAATGGCAAGGAAGATGGTGGATTCACTCAAGCTGGGAATGCCAATGCCTAGAGAATAAACACTGTGGGAAACCATATATTAAACCTACTGCTGTTTATCCTCTGTCTGTTTGGAGAAGAATTTCTGTGTAGAGATAACATAAGTGTTTACAGAGACTTGTAGGCCCTATCCCAGACATGCTTCAGCTCCCAGCTGGGAGAGAGATCAAAGCAGAGACCATAAAAAGCACAGGGAGATCACAGCACGGTGCTAAGCTACGCGTGCTCAGGCCCTGGATAAATGGGCCCAGCAGCCAGGATTGGACTGAGCCTGATGGTGCCCTGCCCTCACTCGTGTCTCTGCTCCCCGGCCTTGTTTCAGGATCCTCCAGTTAGTGAGGTAACCGAGTAAATCTATTCTTTGCATTTCAGCTGCAGCTTCTTTTTGGTTGCTCTCAGTCACCTGTGTCCATTGATTAACCGTTCAAAACAGAAGTTATTTGTAAGGAAAGTTCCTTACATAGTCCAACCCCCTCATATTTAATTAGATGTGGCTGAACTGTGGTTTGCTTTACCTCTTTAAAGGAATGTTTAGGTGAGTCATGATGCATCACACATTAACGGAACCATAGAATAGCTTGGGTTGGAAGGGACTTTAAACATCAAGTTCCAACTCCCCTACAACAGGCAGGGACACCTCCCACTAAACCAGATTGCCCAAAGCTCCATCCAGCTTGGCATTGAACACTTTCAGGGATGGGGCATCCACAACTTCTCTAGGCAACCAGTTCCTCCAGTGCCTCACCACCCTCACAGTAAGGAATTCTACTCTAAGAATTCCTTCTTTCAATTTAAAGCCATTCCTCTTGTTTTATCACCACACGCCCTTGTGAAAAATCCCTCTCCAGCCTTCCTCTAATCCCCCTTCAGGTACTGAAAGGCTGCTCTAAGGTCCCTGCAGAACCTTCTCTTTTCCAGTCTGAACAGCCCCAACTCTCTCAGTCTGTCAGTATACAGCCTGGCATTATAGTATAGGAACTAGAAAATGATGTTCAATCACAATGTAAGAAAGTAATTCAGCTATTAGAGATCATCCAAAGGAGGGCCACAAGGATGGAGAAGGGCCTTGAGGGGCATGAGTGAATTATGACCAGCTGAGGCCACTTGATCTGTTCAGCCTGGAGAAAAGGAGACTGAGGACAGACCTCACTGCAGTTACAGCTTCCTCAGGAAGGAAAGAGGAGGGGCAGGCACCAATCTCTCCTCTGTGGTGACCAGTGACAGCATCTTCAGGCCTGAAGCTGTGTCTGGGGAGGCTGCATATCAGGAGGGTGTTTGGGCACTGGAACAGGCTCCCCAGGGCCATAGTCACAGCACCAGCCTGACAGAGTTCCAGAAGCATTTGGACAACACTCAGGCACACGGGCATGTTTCTTGCAGATGCCCTGTACAGGGCCAGGAGTGGGACTCAATGATTCTGATAGGTCATTTCCAACTCAGCATATTATATGAATCTATGAACATTATTAATGTGCAAGACCCTTTCAATTGCCAACGTAAAGGCAAAGATTGTTGTGGTTGGCCCGTGCGGGGAAGAGATGNCTCTTCTATGAAACTATCTTCAGAGAGCAGAGATGTGAGCACTACACAAAGATATTAAATTACAATAAAGCATTAAAACAGAAACATGTATCACAAATTTAATATAAACAAATAATAAGAACATCATCTCTGAAGAATTTATTTGCATTGAACTCAAATTTATCTCTATGTAAAGATACCATTGCTCAAAAGAATGAGGAAGAAGAATATGGGAGCTACAGCAAAGAATAGAAAGCTCTTTTCCAATATGTACAGTATTTCAACGAATATTTATTATATGAACTGCCGCACAAAGCATGTAATTGTGAGACAGTCAAGGCTTGTGAAGCCATTTCATAATTGTTCAAAAATATTAGACAATGAAGTTTACCTAGGACTTTAAGTAAGAGTTAATATGCATAAACTGAAATTGGCAGGTAACAACTCAATAATGTACTAGAAATTTCACTAAGTCCTTTGGAAACCACCTGCTTAGAAGAAAATGCTGTGCAAGAAAGATGCATCTTTAAGCCTCTGATCAGTCCTTAAGCTTAACCTTTGATGCTGCCCAAATTTTGTATTTCTATATGTCTCATTAGTTAGTCTTAAATTCAGGTTTACATTTTTATTTAATTTTAATCTTTTTTAAGGGCGAGAAGAACTTCCAATGACCAAATTTCCCTCAATTTAAGTAATTGTAAAATTAATTTGATTTCTATTTTCCCGAGTTGTCTTCAAATTTCTTATGGCATTAAAAATAACCTTTATAATTTTCTTTTTCATATTCAATGAAAGAGGGATCTGTAAAACTAATGTGAAAAGTAAATGAAAAAAACCCACACATGAAGTCATTACCTTATGATCAAGACATGACAGAACTTCATATTAAATGCTATCTAAAAGTGTAAAACTTAATGCTAGTGAATACATGAGAAGATTTAAGAAATCACACAGAATTCTTCAAACTATTTCTCTGGATAGATTTCTCTTTTTAACACTGATACAATGGAATCATTCTGGGAAGCACTTGAAGATTCATAGAAATAGCTCCCATCTGTTAAATGTAATGCTGTGTCTGCTTTCAAATGAGACCTTTGAATAAAATGTTTTGTTACTTTTAACACACAGCTGCAACCATTCCATGAGTTTATTCCACCTCCTGATTAGAAATAATGGTAGGGGCAACAAACCTGACAAACCCAAGATTTAAAAAAGTTTAGAGCATAGCACCTCCTAGTATTCACTCTCCTGTCTGTCCTTTCTCCCCCCACGGTGGTGACTGGGTTCCCTGGGTACCATACACGGGATACACTTTCCTTGTTCTCTCTCACTACTGTGGCAGCAGATGCAACACTGTGCAGTCCGCTGCATTCCTTCTGCTCTATGGTTTGTAGTCTTTCATGGTCAAAATTCTGCAATACTAAGAAAATACCACTTGCTTGCCTTTCACTTTTTATTAAAACTAATGTTTGAACAAGCTGTATGGTTTCATAGGCGGTTTATCTCTGGTGTTTACCAGCTTCAGTCCTCTTCATCCCATTCATTGTGCTCTTTTAATACAACAGAAAGGTTTCTTTCTAATGATTGTCACCACTGTCAGTCCCCTGTATTTATCTTCCTCATTCAGCTGTCTAAATTCCAGATTTTTAAGACCTCCACCTTCATCTGCAGCTTCAGCACTTGCAAGTCCACCTTCTCTAGTATCTCAATAAATCTCGGTCTTCAAGCTACTGTTGTCCAAAACTATGGAAAATTACAAATTTCTCCTCATTCCTTTCAGCTCTGCTCTCATTGTTACTGCTCTTTCCTGTCCTTACACATTCACCTGACTCCAGCACAGTGGCCAGGTATTCAGATCTCTTCCTGAAGCTCAATTAAAAAAAGTAAATCAGTACTCCCCACAAAGTCTCTCCTAATGAGAGATGAATGAGAGAGATTTGGAGAGATGCCCTTCTCCAAATCACCCTCTTGTTCCCTATACTATGTTCTCTGCTTGACACTTGCTTTCCTCCCAACTTACCTAGCTCATCTTCACAATAAAATGGCAAAGCAGACCAAAAACATAACTGAAAAGAAAAACCAACCAAACCCAAATCATCCTGACAGTTACGCTTCTGTCCTGGATTAAAGAGAGTGCTGAATCCCAAACATGATGTTCACACTCACCCAGTACTTTTAGCACTCAGTAGGGCTTATTCAGTATGTAAACAGAAACAGTTCTTTAGCACCTATTATTTTCTCGACTATGGATGTATGAAATGGATGGAATCATTGCATGTTCAAATTAACACACACAGTTTTAAACAAATACTTTACCAAAAAAGGGATCAAACAGTAATCTAAGTCATTAATTTGAAGCTTGTACATACCTCATTAAAAATACAATTCTGCTGCTTTCAGGATTATTTACTCCCTTTTATTGAGATAACTACTTGTTAGAAGTCTCTGCTGCTTTCAGGATTATTTACTCCCTTTTATTGAGATAACTACTTGTTAGAAGTCTTTTAATGAATAAATAAAAGGTAAGAGCATATATGCTCAAAGACTAAGTTTAACTTAACAGTTAACCAGATGTTAAACACTTAAGCAGATGGCACATCACACAGTTACCCATCAATCTGCAACATGGGTAAAAGGATTACTCTACAAATCTTGCTGTATAACCAGCACCAGTATAGAAATTACCTACATCTCCCTTCCCTACATTCTCCCTTTCTCACATGTATTCAAAAAAAACCCAATCTGTTCCTTAAACAATAGTATTTCAGTGGGAAATTTTTGGACATTTACCTACCGACTTGCTTTTGGGTCCAACTCAGTTCATTTTAAATACTGCCGCATTTAAAGTACAAACCTTCTGAAGTTCCTGCACTTGCCAAGATATTTCACTCACAGAAATTCTGTTATGTAGGAAGTTTCACATTTCTTTTCTAATTTCAATCCACTATTCTTCCAAAGATGGAAACAGAACTCCTTCAGGTTAGCTTTAGGTTTTTTTACTTCCTCTCTTTATCAACAGTCTCACCATAACTGAACTAAATGGCACAATTATCCAAAACCACACTAAATTAATTTTTCCTTGGCTTACTGCATGCATATAGCTCTAACTCTGAAGACAGAGAAGACTGCAGCACCTGCATGCTGTCTGACCTGAGAGCACAGTACAGATTCAATCGCTGGAGCCGGGAGAAAAGACAGCGACAAGCATTTTATTTTTCTTTTTATATAGCTAACTTCTAGTCAAATCCCTGTAAGCGTCTCCAACCCCCTTCCTTAAAGGAAAAATAAAGCCTATGACCTAGCAATTGAATCTACGCAGCTTTTATGTTAAAATATGCTGAACTGAAGATTGCTGCTTGTTATTACTTTGATACTGGTTTTGTTTAACAACGAAATACATTCTATTAGAACTTTGTGCTACAGCACAATCACAGCATTCTTGTGAAAGTAATGGATGAAAATCTCCAGTGCCAAAACCAGCTCACTTCATTAAAAACACAGTGTTCTCTTCCTTTGGTAGGATTTGGAAGTGCTGTTGTACAGCACTAGAGAGACAGCAAATTTGGAGCATGACTGCTGAATAATTACATGGGCCCAGGTTAAGCACGTATTTTATTTGCATAAGTGCTCCTTGTGGAACAAGAATGAGGTTTCCAGTTAGACTCCTAGAGGGAATTTGAGAATACAGGAAAACATCCAGTTTTTTGAGGTCTGATTATCTAACTTTTTCAGAACTTAAATGAGAAATAAGAACATCAATGAAAATTAAAAAGCTTGTATCAAATTCATATGAGAAATAGATGCATCATCACCGTATTCATCTATTGGATCTCTTTCATTGCATGAAAAAAACAGCAACACATAAACCTTCTCTCAAAAAACATCAAATATTCCTTGCATGTTTTTTAAAATTATTTCTGCCTATAAGAACTTACTTTGACTCATCATAAAAAAGCTAGCTAGTATGCATTTAGTCAAGAAAAGAGTATTGAATGTTTTGTTTTTCAGTGTTATGCAGAGAATACCATTAACCTTTCTTTATATTTACAGGTAGCTGAGTTGATCTTCTTTTAAAGCAGAGAAATGGATTATTTGATTTCTACAGATGGTTTTATATAATATGAAGCTAGAGCATGAAGGCATCCCACTTCTGCAACTGGATGCTGTGCACAGAAGCTCTCTCCTGTATGTAAGATTTGACCTAATACTACCTCCGTTTCTGACTTCAGCAGTCAGTGTTTTGAAGCAGTCAGAAGTCCACATGCTTACTTCAATGATCTTTATGAACATTAGAAAAACTATTACACTGAAGGAAAGCCTGGAGACTGTTGTAGCCAATGCTGACACTTTTATTAATACAAGGAGTATGCTCAACAAATATTAGGAGTGATAATTCATACAACTGAAAAAAAGGAAAAAAAATGTTGCAAGTCCATATTAGCAGTACTAAAAGTAAGTGATTTTCTGAAATTCAGCTTCTTTCTCAAAATAGAGATATTTTTTCTAGGTTTGGTTTTGACTTTGGTTTTGTCATCCAAACAGTTGCATATTTAGAATTGCTAACATCACTGATAAGCTTCACTTTCTACAGTAATTCAGTCAGTCTCCAAGAGATTCTAATGCATCAATTCCAGCTCTCAGTGCTTCAGCTCTTCCTACTCAGATGAAGAGGTAGGCATCAGAATGAAAACACATTCACATGAACTTCAGCTTAACAGTCACTGCAGGCTGCAGCTGAAAGGTTTTCTTCCCGTTACAAAGGCTGAGAGAAAAGGTCTCCACAAACTACAAGGAAGCACTTCAGAAATTATGGTCTTAATCAAGATGCACTTCTGCAGACTTTTGCAGTGTAGAATTGTAACTGACCTACACAACCTGGCTTTGCGACCCTCCACCCTTGTGCTTCATAAGCTATGGCTAAGGAATACTGCACCAGAGATAAAGCAAGTGCAGTAACCTGGAGATATTTGGAGGAGGGATAAAGTGTGTTTATATACAACTCCAAAATAAAGCAATGATTTTTGATTTAATAAATTACTTTGTAAATGGAGCTTCAACGAGTGTATTTTCCAGAAAGCTGGTCTTTTCATTACGGCTTTCAAACAAAAGGGTAGTACCCTTGTAGAGAGCAATGTTCAAATCCATCCTGCCTAAGAGTTAGGTATAAACAAGGAGTTGTGAGCCTCTTTCCTACTGCTATCACCAGCAGTGAGTCCCTAGATTCAGTTCCTCATCTTACTTCTACTCAGGAGCCCCCTGCATGCAAACTGAAGATAAGCAAGGCCCTGGAAAAAAAGCAGAAGCAGTCACCCAGAGACATTTCAGTACTTCCAATGAACTTTCTCTGCACATCAGCTCCCTCTCCATCCTTCTAGAGGTATTTTACTGCATTCTCTTTGCTATTATAACTTCCTCAAAAATTAACTACAAATTCTCTTCCTGAAAGCATTAACTGTTTACTTTAAAGATTTCAGAGGCTTGGGGATGAGTACTGTAGACATGCTGGAAAGGTATAAAGGGCTTTTAGTTGATTTTAACCCTGCAATAAAGCTGTATAGTTCAGAAAAAAAGTTTGCAAAGTTTTGATAAGATGTTCCTGCAGTATATGGTATTATAATTTAAAAAGAAAAAAAAAAAGAAAAGTTGTCCTCAATTGACAGTTTGCTTTGTGGAAGATATATTTGTTGCAGTTACTACATAGTTTTGCACACGGAAACAAGAGGCAAACAATCCTGAAATATTTCACTTTCCAAACCACAGCCTACTTTGATGTTTGATTTTCTAGATACAGACTTTTCAAGTTAAGATTTCAAATATTAAACAGCATAAATTCCTGAAATTTTCTTGTATTTGTTGCCTCCTTGACAAAGGAAACACATAGAAATGACACAAGCTCCACAAGTGCAAACAAAGGTGCAATTAATTTTTGCTGAATTTTTTGTTGCACATGCAGTTCACAAAGGCATTTTATTTTGGCCTCAAGAACACAAATTCAATTTATGAATTTCTTTCCTTTTTCTGTCATTAAGCAGCATTTATCTGCGTAAGTTTCATCTGCTCAAAACATTACCTTGAGCAAGGCTTCCCTTAGCAGGGACTGCTATTGCTTCTTTCACAGAAGCCCAACTCTAATAAAAACACTGTGTCAGAGGAAATGTGCCTCGTGACTGCTTTCTGCACAGACCTCCTGTGCCAGTACTGTAAGCACCCTGCCTTTCCTTCTGCCAGCCACCAGCTTTCCAGTCCAATACAAATTGTCTCAGGGAAGCCAGCACAATGTGCTCTCCCCTGGTGACAAGCTTCATTTTGTTCTTTTTCACATTAAAATGTCAAAGAAAAATTGCTCTGACTGGGGGTTTCTCTTAGCTCTTTACACAGGGAAATCTCAATGAGGAGCTGCCAGAAAGAGACCAATGTGGTAGTACATTTGCCACAAATGGCCTTGCAAAACAGTGCGATGAAGGACAAGAAATTTTAACAGTCCTTTTTTATTCTAGGGAAACATATCTTTTAAGAAGGATTTATTATACTGGGTAAGAAAACCTGTGCTACCAGAGACAGAGTGTGCCAAGTAGCATTTTCTTGTTTCACCTCCCATAAGATCTCATGCCCAGCTAGTGAAGGCAGCAGTAGCAACTTGTCAGGAAGTCAGCACTCAAACATAGGTCCATGAAGCAGGAGACAACCCGGTGTTTTGCAGGATGGCTCCTTTCCTATTAATGGTGTCTCAGCAACCTGCCTCAAGGCCACTTTATACTTATTCTCAGTTGTTCAGCATGCAAAACTCAAACCAGAATCCTGCTATCCCTCTACACTACCAAGTTTCTGAAACTGTTCTGGCTGCTCAGTCAATTTCACAAGTTCCAAGATGCTGGATGCCAGAAATGGTTGCTTCTTCCCTGCACTGATCAGGAGCTGCTGAAGCAGCATCCCCATGGCAGAGTCGGGGGTCCTGAAGCAGGCCCTGCTACGGGTGGAAGGGAGATGAGGTGCAGATGGGGCCAGTATCACTTCCTTCTGCTGGGACTACTGCTGAGAGCCCAGCATGCTCCATGGAATGCAACAAAGAATTTGGCTGGCAAGAGCCAAGAGTGCAGAAAGCAGCCCTTCACAGGTACTGCTGCCCCACTGAGACCACTGCCCTCGATGCCAGATGACACACACCTGCCACAACAGGGGATCATCTTTACTGTTATGTAGTTTCAGAGTTTGGAGCCAGAAAACCAACCTCCATTTGCCCAAAGAAAGTAAGATTGGGCTCCCAGGATATCTTCGTTTCTTAACTGCCCTTGACTGTCTTGCATTTGGAAGCAAAGCGCCTCATAACGTGTCAGGAAGGCAAGTGTGCTGGCATGCAATTCTGGATTCAGGATGGACTGTCTGTCACTGCAGAAAATACTGTTTTGTTATGGCAACCTGTGCAGTACATTTACTCTGACCAGCTGTGAGCAACCATTTGGCTACTCCTTGGCAGCCACAAAAAAAACTAATGGAAGACACTCATGATCTTGGTAGCACATCCAGAAAACCTAGAGGCACCCAAGTTTGCATCTGCAGAGCAATAATTGCATGTTAAAGTCTTCCTTCCCCTCACAGGTCAGGTGTTTCTCTGGCAGCAAGAGCTGCTTTGGCCTCACAGCTTTCTCATGGCTGAACTCCAACAATGTGCCAGAAGGAAAATCGGTTTTCGGAGGCAAAACCAGAGAAGATTGCCAGAAAATACAGACTGCTCTCTTCCTGTTTCCTAGAGTGACATCAGTGAAATTTTTCTAGCAATTAATGAGTTTGCACAGGTGTTACTCCAAGTGTAACCACAAGACTGTCTAGCTGGCAGAAGTGATAGTGTGTTGGTGGTGACAGGCAGAGAGCTGAGCTCAGCTGCTGCAAGTACACTGCTGCAGGGTTGGCAGTCAAAAATCAGCTTGTAGGCTTGACATAAGAATTTGTCAATGGAATAGGGAATCCTCCAACACCTTCCTTTCTGAAACTGTACAATCACACAAAAAGTCAGAAAAGCTTCTGAATTAATTTTTATTGTCTTGGCAACACCACCAGTGAGTCTCAGCTGTTTTATAAACAGCTTTTAGGCTTAAATTTACTGCCATTTGCAATGCATTCACTATGTACAACTGAAGATACTTATTGCTCTTTTTGAAAGCTTTCTCAAAGCATGGAAATAAAAAAACCATCCCAAAAACCAAAAAACAAACCAAACAAAACTTCATTGTCAGAGAACATTTATCTCCAACTGTGAATCAAAGAACATGTGAGTAAACAAGCTGAAATCCCAATACGTGTGTGAGTCTAGGCTTCCCCTTGAGAGTGAACAAGGTAAGCACCGGCATTGCTGCAAACAGCCAGACACAACCTTTGTGAGGGATACGAATATAAATTGACTTCACAGTGAGTATCAACACCTCTCAGCAAAGGTTCCTCAAAAATCCAGGTCCCTTTGGAAGATGCAATCCAGTAGCAGCTGCATGGGACAAGTTACCAGGCACCTGTAAGATATCCCTGCACACAACCATTTCAGCATGGTGCTAAAAGAAGACAGTTTACCAGAGATGGGAACATAATAACATTAAACTAGATGACAGAAGGGCTTGAAGCGGCACCCACATGAGAGACGGCGGCACACAGTGAGCACGCTGCAGAAGCGAACCGCTAGCATTGCCCAAGTACCAACACAGTGCTCTCACAAGCACAGGGTCACTGGAATCACAGCGAGCACAAGGAACATCTGCAGATGCTACAGGAAACTGACAATCACATGGAAACCAGGCAGTCACCACAAAACAGTCACTCTTTCTGGCCTCACATGATTTTTTGCGTGCTATAATGCTGAGACTCATTTCCCCATCTGCCACATGACTAGTAGAAGGAATAAAATTCAGTCAATACCACCAGGGTAGTTCAAAAAAGATACTACCAGAACTCCAAAAAGTGAAAGCACGGATGATCATAGCTCTATTGAATTTTAAGCTCTGCTCCAAAGTTAAAGCCTTTGTAGGCCATACATTAAACAAATATCTAAAGTAAATCAGGAGAGTGCATAAAATTAGTGTAAAAAGGAGTACTATTGAGACAAATATGAGACTTCCCTATGCAATTTATTATAAATTTATAATTTTTTCCACTCATAGTCCCCCCCAAAATAGTATTTTTCCACAATTCAGTTTAACTAAGTTTCCTATTAACATCATACAGTGTATAAACGTTTGCTCAGCTGGATTGCTAGCACAGTGACAATTCTGCAGCACATGGCTTTGTGGAAAGGGCCTCTAACATGTTCCTTATCTGCCTAGAAGTGAAGCTGGTACAAAAATATCTGTGCATGCCCTACTCAGCCCCTGCATGTCCAGCTACTTCTTCCTGTTATCATAACTCTTAAACCGATCTCACAAAACCAAGATTTACTTCTAACCATTAATGCTCAATGATCCAACTTAAAAGAGAATTAAAAAAACCCCGAAACCTGTTTACACAAGGTATGGCAGAAAGTGCTACCACCTGTCCTAGGATGAAATAGCAATAAGCTCAAGTTCTTCATGCCAGTGTTGTTTTGTATTCTTCCGAGAATCCGAGAATCATAGAACTGCCTTGATTGGAAGGGACTTTAAAGATAATTTAGTTTCAACCCCACCCCCCCTCACCATGGGCAGCCACAGCTCCCACTAGACCAGGTTGCTCAGAGCCCCATCCAACCTGGCCTTGAACACTTCCAGGGATGGGGCATCCCCAATGTCTCTGGGCAACCTGTGCCAGTGTCTCACCACCCTCACAGCACAGAGGTTTTGTCTAGTATCTAATCTAAACAGACCCTCTTTCAATTTGAAGCCATTCTCCCTTGTCCAGCTACTATCTGCTCTTGTAAAGTCTCTCTCTCTGTCTTTATTGTAGGTTCCCTTCAGGTACAGGGACTGAGATTAGGTCACCCCAAAGCCTTCTTTCAGCCCAGGCTGAAAAAACCCAGTTCTCTCTGGACTCACTCCAATAGACTGAATCCTCCCTGTGCTGGGACCCGAGAGCTGGATGCAGGGTTCCAGGTGGGGTCTCAGCAGAGCAGAGCAGAGGGGCAGAATCCCCTCCCTGGCCCTGCTGCCCACGCTGCTTTGGATGCAGCCCAGGACATGTTTGGCTTTCTGGGCCGGGAGTGCCCATGGCTGGGTCACGTCCAGCCTCTCACCCACCAGCACCCCCAAAACCTTCTGGGCAGGGCTGCTCTCCATCCGTTTATCCCCCAGCCTGTGCTGGTACTGGAGGTTGCCTTGACCCAGGTGCACGACCTTCGTCTCTGTCTAGTTAAACCTCATGAGATACCCATGGGCCCAGTTCTTGAGCTTGTCCAGGTCCCTCTGGATGACATCCTGTCCTTCAGGTGCATCAACAGCACCAACAGCTCCGTGTCACCTGCAAATTTCCTGAGGGTACTCTTGATCCCATTATGTCATTAATGAAGATAATAAATAGCACAGGTCCCAGTACGAACCCCAGGGGACACCACTTGTCACTGATATCCACTGGGACTCTGACCCATTGACCACAACCCTCTGGATGAGCACTTCCAAACAGTTCTTTAGCAACTTCTTTCCAGTTTAGAAAGAAGGATCTTATGGGGGACTGTGTCAAAGGCTTTACAGAAGTCCAAATAAATTTTATCTGTAGCCTTTCCCTTGTCCATTGACTTAGTCACTGCATCATAGAAGGCACAGAAGGAATTGGTCAGGCAGAACTTGCTCTTGGTGAAGCCATGCCGGCTTGAGTCACTTCCCTGTCCCCCGTGTGCTTAGCACAGCTTTCAGAANGTCCAGCCTCTCACCCACCAGCACCCCCAAAACCTTCTGGGCAGGGCTGCTCTCCATCCGTTTATCCCCCAGCCTGTGCTGGTACTGGAGGTTGCCTTGACCCAGGTGCACGACCTTCGTCTCTGTCTAGTTAAACCTCATGAGATACCCATGGGCCCAGTTCTTGAGCTTGTCCAGGTCCCTCTGGATGACATCCTGTCCTTCAGGTGCATCAACAGCACCAACAGCTCCGTGTCACCTGCAAATTTCCTGAGGGTACTCTTGATCCCATTATGTCATTAATGAAGATAATAAATAGCACAGGTCCCAGTACGAACCCCAGGGGACACCACTTGTCACTGATATCCACTGGGACTCTGACCCATTGACCACAACCCTCTGGATGAGCACTTCCAAACAGTTCTTTAGCAACTTCTTTCCAGTTTAGAAAGAAGGATCTTATGGGGGACTGTGTCAAAGGCTTTACAGAAGTCCAAATAAATTTTATCTGTAGCCTTTCCCTTGTCCATTGACTTAGTCACTGCATCATAGAAGGCACAGAAGGAATTGGTCAGGCAGAACTTGCTCTTGGTGAAGCCATGCCGGCTTGAGTCACTTCCCTGTCCCCCGTGTGCTTAGCACAGCTTTCAGAAGGGTCTGTTCCATGATCTTTCCAGGCACAGAGACGATGCTGACAGGTCAGTAGTTCCCAGGGTCCTACTTTCTACCCTTTTTAAAGATGAGTACAATGCTTCCCCTTTTCCATTTCCCCTGACTGCCATGAGTTTTCAAATGCCATGAAGAGTGGCTCCACAACTACATCAGCTAATTTCCTCAGGACTCTANAGCACTTCCAAACAGTTCTTTAGCAACTTCTTTCCAGTTTAGAAAGAAGGATCTTATGGGGGACTGTGTCAAAGGCTTTACAGAAGTCCAAATAAATTTTATCTGTAGCCTTTCCCTTGTCCATTGACTTAGTCACTGCATCATAGAAGGCACAGAAGGAATTGGTCAGGCAGAACTTGCTCTTGGTGAAGCCATGCCGGCTTGAGTCACTTCCCTGTCCCCCGTGTGCTTAGCACAGCTTTCAGAAGGGTCTGTTCCATGATCTTTCCAGGCACAGAGACGATGCTGACAGGTCAGTAGTTCCCAGAGTCCTACTTTCTACCCTTTTTAAAGATGAGTACAATGCTTCCCCTTTTCCATTTCCCCTGACTGCCATGAGTTTTCAAATGCCATGAAGAGTGGCTCCACAACTACATCAGCTAATTTCCTCAGGACTCTAAGGTGCATGTCATCAGGTCCCATGGATTTATGTATGTTTAAGTTCCTCAGGTGGTCCCAAACCAGATCCTTTATTTATAGTGGGAACAACGTTGTTTCCCCAGTTCCCATCTTGCTGTCTACACACTCAAGAGGTGTAGGAAGGAAGGTTGCCATTGAAGAATGAGGCCAAAAAAATTGTTAAATACCTCAGCATTAAGAAACAAAACTGAAATTAATTATAGCTAGTTCACTACATTTGGAATAATATTATGGAAACATCAAAATGGTCGTGAAGGCCTTTTCATGCAATGGTTGTGAAGGCCTTTTTAAGTGAGCAGAGTAGTCAAACTGCATAACTGTCCCTGTAACTTGATATTAAACAAAAATGCGTAATACAATAAAGATACTCCTTTACTATGTAATCTTCTAATCCCAGAAGAGTATTGATGTGATGTATTGTGTGAAGAGTATAAATGCTTGGGAACTTAAGCAGGAAGGCTTGTACAGACAATAGTGATGTTGTATGCAGGACCAACTTTGGTGTCTCCAAAGGAAAAAAGTGATTAATTCAACAGTTGCTTCATTATGATCAGATCAAAAGGCCACTTTATAGCTCTGTCTCTGAAATAGTTCTTCAGACAGAATGAGAGTAACCTCCTCCAACCAAAACCACAATGGAATGCTCATCCCAAACCTAAAACTGCATGGCAGCAACTACAAATGGCAAAGAAGAGACTGTAAATCGACCTTTAGAGACCTCTCAAAAGCATGTCAAAATATGAAATGCAGATGAATCTGAAAAATGTTAAGATATTGACACTAATTCTTTTCTCAGCATCTTCCTACCCTGTACAAAAACAGTTACTGTCCAATTTTCAGAACAAAAATTCTATATGTCTACAGAGAAATGAAATTTTTCATCACTTACTTATGAATAACCAAAATAATAATTAGCAATTTTAAAATTAATATACATAAGATTTCCCTGTAATATTTCTTCTGGTGACAATGATCCCAGCTTCACTATTGTCTTGTGATGGATTTTTAAGCTGAGGTGTTGGAGAGGTTGGATTTTTCTTTTTTTAATATACCAGTAACTTTTGGTTAATACAGCTATATCAACTTTAAGAAAACAGCAACAACAAAACTCAGCTGACAGGAATTCACTGTGTACCAAGATGAGCTTGTTACTGAACAAGTCAACTTTCTGAGGAAGAAAATAATAGGCTAAAAGCACAGCACAGGCAGAGGAGATGCTTTCAGACTAGACCTGAAGATGTTTTCAACCTTTCAACATCCTGGAAAATCTCAACTCCTGTCTGTTTATTGAGTGATTAAGGACAGCATGGTGCATTTTGACACTTGGAGATAAAGTCAAGGAAAATATCCAACAGGCAGCAGGAAGTGAATATCATGTTGACATTGAATAGCTGCCAAAGTGCAGAGGGCAAAAAGCAAATGTAAGCAAAGATAACATCCAAGGCAGACCAGAAGGCAGTGATGTGTTGCTTCTGATGGTGTACAGAAACAACTGAACCTCAATACAAGGAGGAAGAAAGAGAAGGAAGAACAATGGGTAGAACACAATTTTTAAAAAGCTACACACAAACAAGCTGTCAAATGTGCTTAACAACTAGTCTCAGCTTTACAAAGATTAACCAGTTTCCTCCCTGTGCAATCTTGAAATACAGGAATCTACTGAAAAGATAAGGTGAATATCAGCACTCTAGGCAGCACACCTGAAACTTGCAGCTCTTTGCTTTTGTTAAAGCAAGCCCCCTGTTTCACACAATACAAGGACAAGCCATTACAAATACCTATAGTAAAACCAGAGTAAACCTGCTCTCATGCCAGCATAAGGCTACATCGTGTATCTGAGAAATGTGCAGTAACTACCTTCATGCAAGTACATGCAACCCAAATGTTCTTGTGCACATTTGATAACTACCAACAAGGTGATAGTAACTCATCCCTTTCCCTAGAGGGTGGATTCAATTTTCAGTTCAATAGATACCACATTATGTTATCTTGCTTTTTGCAGTGCTTCAGGTCTAAATGAGCTAGGAAACTGCTTCAAAAGATCCTTATTTTTCTTTACGCCAGCTACTTGTCATTCTTGAGAATGTATGAAAAACCACCAGTCATAAACAGTATTAAACACTACTTAGCAGATAGAAGAAAGTTGTGCTTAAACGTTAAAAGTAGTTTAAAAATTCATAGTCCTTCCAAATGAACAAGAAAATTGAGTGAAGGAACAGGACTTCATTATTAAGTAATTTTGTGCAGCTGACTAAACATTAGACTTCCCAAAACATACCATTAACAGTACAGGTATGGTAAAAATGGAAGAAAAACCAAGCACAGAAACACAACTACCATACATCCGGCATGTCTCTACAGACAGACATACAGTCCTCTTCCCCTTCCCCTCTATTTCTAAGAAAAAAAGGGAGTCATCTTCCATACAAATATATTGCCACTTGCCTTTACCCTCTCATTGCTTCTAAAAGACCTGCTACAAGAGTACTTAACGTTGTATGCTCAAGGGCCATGGGCTGTAAACTTTATGGCATAAATTACAGACCAACAGAATTGTATAAAATGAATAATATTAATTTGAAAAGATATCCTTGGCAACACACAGCATGCAGTACAAACATGACACTTAAAGTGTGTCACCCTATTGTCCCTAACTTTTTAAAAAATAAGTTACAAAAAAGATAGAAAAATTGTCTAATACTGGAACACATAAACAACAAAAAAAAAATTATAGCTTGCATACTACTTTTCAAATGAAAGTGACAGTCAGAAGAGCTCTCCTGCCTCAGCTTTCTTTTTCCCTGCAAAAAGCAGTCATGATGACAGCATAAAGGATACTACTAAGTGCTGCAAGTCAAATACAATTCAATACAATTCAAAGCTCCTCCTTTGAATTCTGCACGATTCAAACAATGAAATCTCATACAGAGGCAAAATCATTCCTGCAAGAAAAGATAAAAATTAATATCTCACAATTATTTTATTTAGCAAATGAATCCAATAGCAGCTAGGAAACAATGATGTTCTTTGCACCGTACTTTGCAGATCATCAACTTTAATAATCCTAAAACCCTTCTTGACAGTGAAGGTCTTATTTTAGCAAGTGAATTTTCCTGTCACTAGGCTACTCCATAAGCTTACAAAACTCCTGTGCCTCAACTTAATCTGTGGCTTGTTTTAGTACAGACAGACATATACAAGGAACTTGAAAGTAATTTCCATCTACCTTACAAACGAGGCAGAGAAAACATTCCTCTACTTGGCTCTTTCATTTATGTTACCATTACACAGAGCTTAAACCAGAAGTGCATTAAGAGACTCTTCACAGGGTAGCCCCGTCACAGTGCAGCCCCACATTCATCAACACAGTGAGCAAGGGCAGGTAACACAGGTTTCAACAGATGAAAGCTTCACTCTGCAGCAGAATACACGTTCAAGTTTTTTTAGAGATGGCCCTGATGAGCCAGACAGAAAGTATCACCAGTACTGAAAAGGCATCAGAAGGTTTGCAGCAAGGTGCAGCTAAGGAAGGCACTGCTGACATGAGGCGATCATGCTCCCTCTCTTCCTCCTACATTTGCTTGCTGCTGTGCTTTGAACCTTTTCAGAACATGGGGGTTAATAGCTGTCATTGCATCTCTTGTTCTACTTTGACTTACGACCTCTTATTAGTTACCTGCTTCCAAATCATGAGAGCATTTCAAATTTACATTACACCTGCATGTAAGCCTTATAAAAAACAATGTGCAGAAACACAGGCAGAGATTCAAGAGTTTGTCTTTCTGAAGCGCTGTGCAGCATGAAGGATAGGGTTTTTCCAGAAGAAAAGGTGGCATGGCAATAGTATTTCAGACTATGAAAGAAAGAGAAAGGAAAGATCTTGCAGCTACTAAATCCTCCACAGACAGCACCAGCACACAGCCCTCCCTGCAATCAATGTGGCCGTCTTCTTCTTTCAAAGAAGCACATGACTTTAAAGAAGTTATGACCACAGGGTTATCACACAATATATGGGTTTCTCTATGATCATACTCTACTAAGCAATTAGGTCAAACCATGCTCTTGAAAATTAGTTTAGTGCAACTGAAGGTCAAGAAATGAAAGCATGTGGGGGAGATGAAGCAGAAAAGAAGTAGAAGGATTTAACTCTCAAGCACATACAAAGCCCCTGCCAGAAGGAGGAGTTGCACAGTTGCTAGAACTTTGTAGTGTATGAAAGGAACATTCTTGGCACTGAAAAACTGGCATCTGTGTACAAATAGAAAAAGTGTTCCAAGTTATAAGCTATACACAGAAACAAAAAGGAACTTCTTCACATCAATATGCTCGCCAATACTGTCTTGTTCATTCTAAATTACACTTTTGTCAATGGATTGATGTGACTTAGTTGTCAGGCAAGTAAGTAGATTTTGTTACTTTTAACCAGAACAAAGAGATATTACATCCTTTTACAGAGTTCCGTAATTCTTAGGAAGAAAAAAACCAGATTCTTTTGCATAAGCAGGAATTCTGATGTCAGATTCTTTTTCTTATATTCACATTTGGGTTTTGGAATGCCAATTTGAATGAGTAAAGTGCTCTGGGTCTATGTTGGCAGCAGATGTTCAGAAGAAAAGGCACACTGAAAAAGCTGGAAGCATTACTGAAGGTTTGATGATTCTGTTCTCCTGGAAACCCATGGATTAATGCAGATACAAAACAGAGACACACTAACAGCTTTACACATGGTTGCAAGAAATTGACAGAATTATTCTTCTGGAAGTAGTCAAAGATTAAATTCTCTTTCCTGCTTTTTCTAGCACTTTGAACAAACAACATGTTGAATAGGTGGGCGAGAGGCAAACACTAGACAGGCAGAGACAAAACCTTCCCTCTTTCCTGTATGTATATAAACAATTCAGCTCTGTCTCCAGTTTCATATTGTCTATCCAGCACTCACTTGTACAGTCTGGGTAACACCAAACATGCATACTTGTCACTGTGCCAGTAGACAAGACAAGAAATGCAAGTAATCAACATTGCTGAAACTTCATAAAAAAGACTGAGTAATGGTCAGACACTATTTTTATGCTGTCTAATCCAGTTACTGCCTACTAGGAACAGCAATTACATTATCTAGGGAAAGGAGGGTTTAAAAAAAAAAAAAGCAGCTGTTGGCTTTTCCTTTGTAAGCAAAAGCATAATAATCTAAAGGCTGTAACTTCCACACTTCAGATGCAGTAAAACTTTTCACTGCTCAGGAGATAAACATTTTTTTCTTAGTTCCTTCCTGAGAATTCATTTTACCATAGGATTACATTTCACTTTAAAGTTTCATCTAATATAGTTCAATGTGACATAAATGATGTGACATAAATGCAGACAGAGAAGCTGAGAGTTAGTTTGTACAGTCTTCTCTGTGGTATGTTCAATTTTTTAAAAATTTTTCTTTTTAATATGAGACTAAGCAATACTGCAAAGGTCAAGAGCTCTTAGCTTTCTCGTATGCAGACAAAAGCAGGGCTACACCACACTTTCACAGCCGCATTGTCTCTCCCACTTTCACAAAAAGAAATGTCATGTTAGATTGAGTGAATCTTGGTATTCTGTGGTTCTCTCTCAAGTGACACTTCTGAGTCACTAACCTTTGATACGTGCATTCTAGAGGAATTCGGAGCTGCTTCTTTGCAGTTACAGTGGGAACAATAGTAATTCACTGAATGTGGTGACATGACAAATGTAAAATAAACACAACCAGTATGAGAGTGAACTCAGTCTAAACACATGTATGACTCTGGGTAAAACTTGGGAATGGTGAAAACAACACAATAGTGAAAATGAGAGATGTTCCTATGCCTCAAGTGCTTTAACAAAATACTTAAGTAATTATCAAACTACAGAATGTGAAGAGCTAGATAGTACTAGAGAAAATACTTCTGACCAAAGTCTGCTATAGACAAAGGAGTTTAAAATACCGATGTGAAGTCTATGTCAAAATGTAGTGGTATTTAGTGTATAAGCTGGAAGAATGTGTATAAGCTGTAAAACTTCCGAGGCAGCTGTATATCAGCCATTTCCTATTAATGATGCCTGGGCTGGAGCTTGTAGAAGCCCATTTGGTCTGAATACATGTACATCTGCTAAAGCCTTTTCAGAAATCATCTTATACTGTGAAAAGTGGAGTACTCATACTTGTAAGCAGTTGAAGTAAAAAAAAAAAAGTATTAAAAAAAGTACATGTACACATACATACTTTAAGAATCAATGCCTAAGCATTGCCATATAAATAGAGAACTTAATATACCTTGCAAGTTCTTGAGTCTAAATTTTTACTGTTATTTAGCACTTCATTTTCTCCTTCTTTTGGACTTTTCATAAAATTGTAAACTAACTCAGCAATTAATATTAAATCGTAAATTAATCTAGCTAAATGTTTAAAGACACATGTGACATAAGTCTGATTCAGAACTGATCATAAAAGCTCAATTATAACTAGCTCAGAAAATCTTAAACCAGGAGACTGGTGTGCATATTAAAACATATGAGCAAAACAAACATTTGATTTTGGTGATGCTAAAGACTGTTCTTGCTGCTATTTCATAACTAGTGTTTTGAGTTACGTGCTTCTCTCTTCAGCAATGGGTTCTGAAGCATGCCTGAACTCGTGTTTGTCCTTCAGCTTGGGGAAGAAAAGTCTAGTGATAATTCTTATCAGACCTCACTTGTGTGATCCACTCTTTCACAACAATGAACAGCATTTCTTCCTTTCACCTTTTCAGAAATTCCCAATTTAGTAGTGTATGACCTATCATCTTAATGAACAATAACGCTGTGCCTATAAGCAGCATCCCTATGGAGATTTTGACTCTGGAAGGTATCTATGTTAAATGGCCACAAATAAAAACACAGAAATTCATCACCTTTACAGCACAGTGGCACCTGTTAAATACAGTAAACAATGCTAATGTAAGAAAATGGTTTTTTCTTACTTATACTGTAAGTATAAGTAAGAAAGTATATCTTCTTACTGTATACTTTCTTCAAGTATACTTGAAAAAAATCATTTAATACAGTCATAGAGTATGGATCATTCAAACACTTGCTAGAAAAATGATGAAATATAATCACTAAGAGCAGAAGTGAGGATGGACTGCAAAGCCCCAAGCAGATTATGACTCAGCTTTCTCTAGAAATTATACAAATTGAAGGTGTGGAAACGATTTAAAGTTTGGTTACTTTCTACTTCTACCAGGTATGAAGAATCACTAAAATACACAGGTGTATTACTAACCTTTTAGTATTAGAGCATAAGGAGAAACAACCTCCTTATGTTCCACAGAAGATGGCGGAGGAATTTTTTATGTAGAAAAATTCTGGATTTTCTCCTCCAGTTATTAACTTGATGTTAGCTAAGTATGTAAGAAGCTCACTGAGATATAAACACATCACTTAAGCCAGTGATGAAAATACTGCTTTTCTGTGACTTAAAGGCAGCTTTTTAAGATGATATGGCATTACAAACAAAGCAGTTTGTGTCACAAACACAATGCTCTCATGCTGAGTGCCTTAGTAACTTCCATATACATTATGGTTTTATGAGCCACTATTTAAAACAAGTAATTGTCTGCTTCCCCAGATCTTCAGTTTTTATTCACAGATTCACAGCTATTCACGTTTGTAGACAAGCTTGGGCACTTCAGAATTTAGAACATTAAAAAAAAAAAAAAAAAAATCCAAGTAGTCCTCTCTGACCCCTGTGCAAAGAGGGCTTGTCTGGCTACCCTGTGGCTGCTGCCTGCTGCCACAGGAAAACATACTCAGACTGTGCTGTCACCAGTCTCATTGTCCAGGGTTAATCACAGACAGGTTTTGCTTCCCAGCTCAGAGCAGCGCTTCCACACGGTCCTAGCTGGCCGGACCTGCACAGCACTGATGCACAGCACACTCGGTGCAGGCTTTTCAGCGTGGTTTAGTAGGCTGAGCCAGTACCTGTCACAAACAGAGGCTTCCCCATCCCACGGGCCCTGCATTCCTATGCTGTGCTGGTGGCTGGCACTGATCCTTGTCTGACATGCCCGTGCTGACCCAGTTCAGGGAGCTCAATCTGTAATCCCCTCCTGCTTCCAGGCTGCACTCACGACGGTGCCAGTGCCAGCACAGGAGAATGCTGCTCAGCGGGCGAGGAACAGGACCATCCCATCCTCTGACCCTTGAGCTAGGCTGGCTTAGCCACCCCGGGTGGGGTCGCAGGCAGGCAGAGCAGCACCGACCAGGAACTAACACACCCTTAGTAGGAACAGTAATGTAAAGGTTTCTTTCTAGAGGAACAAAAGAGGCACAAGAAGTAGACCAGCTTTGCAAGATAGAATCTGGAATGGTTTGTTCTTCAGCTAATGTTAGTACTGGCAGCAAAGCCAGGAAAAGAGATATCCTCCTTTCAGGCAAGAATGTGAAGTAAATAGTATCAGAAGGCCTTTTCAAATAAAAAGCCATGAGAAAAGATGAGACATAAGGAACTGAGCCATTCCCTGACGTGCTTTCCTTTACCAGGGAATCAATGGCAATTCTACACAGATGGCCCTGCTCATGGAGGTAAGAAAATATTGTCAGACAGATAATACACCAACAAAGTCAACAATCCCATACCAAAATGCTTGAAGTCTGTGTTTGCAAGAAATAAAAACCACAACAAAACAAAAACACATACACACCAACCCAAAGCAAGCAAAACTAAATCCCTAAAAGAAAGAGAAAGCTGAAGGAGAGAAGTTGAAGTATCTATCTCTAGGATTACATCTGCATCACCTTACTTAAAGGTAACAGGAACCAAGTGCTCCAACAAAGGAGTCCAAGTCAGCAAAAAGAGAGGTATTGAAAGATAATTTTTTTTACCATTCAAGACTTTCATATACTTTTTTCCCTTATACAATAATAAACTTCCAGCCTTGTTGGTGGAGTTATTCATTGTTGAGTTCTTGGCCTCAAAGTTGTAGGACCCAAGTAAGACCCACACTAGTATTATTTTCCCCTGTGGACAAAGGGGTTTCATGGTTTGACACTGGCCAAACACCAAGCACCCACAAAAGTCACCTGCTCCCCCTCCCCTGCCACAGCTGGGCACAGGAGAGAAAAAAATTAACAAAGGGTTCATAAGTTGACATAAGAACCATGAGAAAACACTCCAAGGGAAAAACAGGCTCAACTTAGAGGTACAAAGTGAATTTATTACTAACANCTCCCAAAACTGCTGTGACATGGGTCTCTCTTTCCACGGGGTGCAGTCCTTCAAGGACAGGCTGCTCCAGCCTGGAAGCAGGGCCCTCCCTTTCCTCCAGGTCTCCCACTGGATCACAGCCTCCTCCAGGCATCCACCCACTCTGGGATGGGCACCTCCCCCAAGGGCTGCTGGTGGATCTCTACATCCCCCATGGATCCCCACGGGCTGCAGGGGCACAGCTGCCTCACCAAGATCTCACCACGGCCTGCAGAGGAATCTCGGCTCCGGTGCCTGGAGCACCTCCTGCCCCTCCTTCTCACTGACCTTGGTGTCTCCATGTTGTTTCCCTCACATGTTTTCACCTCCTCCTCTGGCTAGAGGAAAAAAACCAAACCTGTGCCCCACTTTGTTTTGATTTTCTTCTTAAATATGTCATCACAGAGGCATTACCACCATCTCTAACTGGCCCAGTTTTGGCCAGCACCATGTCCATCTTCAGAGCCATCGGGGACTGGCTCTGCTGGACATGGTGGGAAACTTCTAGCAGCTTCTCACAGAAGCCACCTCTGTGGCCCCTCTGCTACCAACAACCAGGCTGAGCAAAACCAACACAAGGGGGAAAACTCCACACCTTGTCACCCACTAAACCTGCCAGAATGATTTAACATGGCAGAACTTAATGGTAAACTATGTCAGAATAAAACATTATCACTTAGCACAGAATTTAGCTGCACTCAGTTATACCTACATAGCTAGGCAAAGTAAGCACAGTGCCAAATAACAGACACCACAAGGGATACACATGATTTGAAGCTTTATGCAGTGGCTTTCTTAGTCTCCTTTAGAAATACATGATTACAAAATACCATATCAGCAGTGAAGTTCTCTTTTCTAAAGACTTCAAAAAACAGAAAGAATAGGAGAGAAGAGATGAGAGTCTCCACACCACTTCTCTATAAGCACAAGACAGTTAAAAGTCACCAGTTTCCAGAAAATGAACAGCCTTTCTCTGTCCTGTAAGTGTTAACAACTTCAGAGCACTAGTCCAGCAGACTGTGATCTGGGGAAAATGTCTCTCTGCTATCAGTTCCCGTGGCATGAAAGCAGGTACTCTTAAGTGCATACTTCTACAGACACACCTAGCCAGTATCTGAAAGCTAGAACAACCACTGACACTTGAGAGAAAACTGAGGAAATGTACAAGAGTCCGGAAGCCAATTTACATAGCACGCAGAAAGCAGGACTCCAAGTAACTAATGAAAACTTAGAAGCATACCATTAGTAGCTCACAAATAAAGACATAGTGGAAATAAAATATTTCCAGTACATTGGTTCAGTTACAGGCTCTTAGCCTCCTGTTTAAGCAAGAAGTGCACAGACAAATGCTATTGCCCCAAGTAATTTTTATCCTTTCCAAAACCTCACTCCTCTGCATAATTCAGAAAAAAAAAAAAATCTCAAACTGTAATTTCAATTAGTATCTAAAAACAGTTATAATTTACACTATGAAATCTTCAGCTTTGGATAAAGCTTACAGATCCCCATAAGTTCATGACCACCCAGTAAGGTATTTTTCTTTCTGTTAAATACATGCAAGACCATCTGAGCTTTGTAGCAAGCAGAGATTTGCACCTGCAAGCAGATGGCACAGGGGGAGACTTGCTCTAGAAGAGTGGTACCTCACTCTAGCAGAGCAGCACACCAGGCTCCCTGCTGCTGGTGGTCAAGGCACCCGTGTGGTCTGGACAGCCATGCAGCAATGCTTCCTCCTCAGCACCACTGCCTCTGGAAGCAGAAATGGTTTGGCATATCAGCTTGCACAAACAGGAAGAAATAAGGGGAAGGAAACTAAACTTCTCAAACCAAGAGAATAAGGCTGCAGGCCACCATGTGTATTACTCACTGTAGTGTTTTACAGCACTGCTGGGACTGGGTGAAAAGTACCTATTACAAGATATTCCCTCCAACATCAATGTCTGCCACAACCAAAAAAACCCACAAAACCCCAACATGCCAATAACACCACACTTTTAATACAACAGGACAACATCCTCAAGGACTACAATATGCCTAGAAACTTTGAAAGACAGTGTTTAAACTGATCCAAAATATCAGTGACTGTAGCCTTATTAGCCGTCTCCTCTTCCAGAACAGTATCATGCAATTCTTTCTTTTTTACAATTTTTTCTTAATTTCACAAGCTCAATCTTAACACAATTTAGATTCCCTGTTCATACTGGTCTCATTTCAACAGGTCCCATGAGGTCATTTTCCTTGAGGCAGGAAGCCTTTCAATTCCAGCCTGCAGAACCATCTGTGAAAATTGCAAATGTAAATATAGTTTCTAAAGTTTGTTTCACCAACCATTTTAATTTTTCCAGCATATTAATAATATCAAACCACTCCGAGCATAGTGGTACAAGGTTAAATGTACTGAAGTCTTAAATCTTCTTTCTCAAGAAGCTTCATCTCACAGCTTCACCACCTTAGCTTAGCATCTCTTATTCACTTTAGAAGAGTACAGCAGCAATCTCTTTGAAATAGAGGGACAAGACCTGCAAGTAACATGTGAAGGAGGACATACCAAGGTTTGAAAGGATATGGAGAGATTCCTGCCCCTACAATTAATCTCTGTCATTAGTCTGTTCCATAACTGTACCAAAATCAACAGAAACTGACCAAAATGTGCAGGCTCCACTCCTCCTGTATCACCTCCTATACAAGATCTCAGAGTTTAGCAACATCACGTGTATTAGACTCCTTGGCACTGGCCTTTGTACCCAGTTCTGCAAAATTTCACATTATGTCAAAATTCACAGCATAAGGTAGATAAGCAACAAAATAGTAAAGGCTTGAAGATCTTTAGGCTTCGTCTACGCTTTTCTCAGCTTCACCCATCTCAGCCATGAACTCATCATAGTTAAGTATGAGCTATTATACTGCATGGCAAGTCAATGAATGCTGTTCAGGTTTAGTGGATAATCCTCCTTTGTGTCACCTATCTTCGTGCAAGGGGGACAAAACACAGTTTGGGAAACAGTTTTATTTGAGATGGAGCTCCTGCAAAGTCACTACCATCCAGGAAACAAGCTGCTGAGCCACTGCTTTAACTAGCATCATTTCTTCAGACTATAAAATTTTATCAACAAGTTGCACAGGTTTTCTAACCAAGCCAGTTAAAAACAGAAAGACAACTGGACATTAAGTCAGGGTCTCACAAGAAACACACAATCTTATTCAAAAACTGGTACAGCTTTGAATACCTCTGACTAACTGCAACAATACTTTGTGAAGATTACTTCAATTACTATTGCACCTCCCATAGTTCTCCTAATTTCCAGCTTGTTGTCAGTTTATACTCTTCTGTTTTTGTTGTAAAGTGACTCTTTATCTCTGTCCCTCCTGCATATTTAACTCAAAGTAGATTTATGGAGGCAATCACAACTCCATGCAGGCTGAGATTTCACAGTGCTTTCAGCTGATCTGAGAGTGTACATCTGCCATAAATTAGATATAAGGTAGGGTATTTTTCCCCTTTGACAACCGCACTACATAAAAAAAAAACCCAACCCTGAAACAAAACAACCTACAGAGAAACACAGCAGAGGAAAGAGATACTGATCCTTTCCTTTCAACCACCAACACTGCCGCCTGAGCTTTGAACAAAGCTCTCATGAAACAGCAGTGTCAGTCTCCCCTTCCTAGGCTAAAGGGGCCAACTTCTGTTCAGTACACATAATTCCAGCAGAGAAAATGACATACTCAACATCTGTAAGGAGAGGAAATGGGGAGGAAAAAAACCGAACACCTAAAAATCCCCACGAGCACAGAAGGGCTAATCTCGAAAGCTAGAAGGACAGACTGAAGTTGCAGCACACCCCTAACACGCCTGCTCTGGTATTGGTCATGCCTCACTGAGCCTGGCTAGAAGAAAAATCAGACAAGCATTTTTATCTTCTTCCTGATGAGTTTAGATTTACAAAGATTTGTGCATTTAAACTGAAAGCACAGAATAATCAGCAAGCTCTAGTTTTTATTACACTGCATTTTAAAGGACATACAAAGCAGACATTATTCTTCCCCAGAGAAAGAAATAAAGTAAGCAGGACCAAGTTATACCCAAAAAAGCATCAGCACTTCTTGTGCTTTTCATGAAGCAAACCTCTCAGCACATTTTATACAGCAGCAATTGTCACCAGTGGCATTGTATGGTGACAGCTCTTGCAGCCTGTGCAATCAGCAGCTTGCAGGTTATTGTGCATCTGTGAAAAGGAAACATTTTGAGGTATGTCTGGAAGGCAAAGTGACTTGAGATGCATAATTTTTGCAACCATGCTTTCCAGTTAAGAAACCTTCCTTTTCAGTATCCATGCAACCATCAAAGCCAGGACTTACAGACAAGCATGGAACAACCAACTTCTCCTCCAAGGGTTGACAAGACTGATAAGACATGTACATGGCTCACAAACAGCACAAAAAGGGTTATTTGATGTAATTTGAATTACACAACATTCAATTCTTCAAACAAAAACAAAAGAGCACACAAAGACACCAAACAACCAAGTTTCCTGATCAAACAGGGAATTTGTCATCAACATTTTGAGTTCCTTCTAAGGTCCTTTTCCCTGAAAACTCATATAGTCCACTCAATTTAATTAATTATCATGTACTACTAAAATGTGAATAAAGTAGTTATAAAACCAGTGAATTATACACTTGCAGTATTTATCACCATGCCTGTAAGAAAAACACAGGAAATGGGACCGCAGAGGTCTGCACCTTCTGCTTCTTCAACTTAACCATTTTACTGCTGCATGAGAAGGAAGGTTAACACATGCTTTATAATGAAGCAATGTTACTTTCTTTCTTATAGAGAGAAAACACAAGGAAACAGAAACTGGAAATTTCAATGTACCACAGTTAAAAATTTTGTCGTCCACATGCAACAGTTTTAGCCTTATGAAACCATCTTTCACATTTCTCCTTCCCCTCCCCCATATGACTCTCTGATACCTAGGAAAAAATGCTACACTATAAGCTTTCTAAAGATGGCTGTCATGGGTTCTAGATGCGACAGTTTTGAAAGGAAGTATCATCTTTGTGATATTCACAATGTGTTTCACATCCTATAAATCTCACAACAGAGCCTGAAAATACTGATGCAATTTTAATACATGGGCTAGTTAGCAAGATTAACTTAGATTGTCAAGCCTGAAAAGTGCCATGAAGGTCAAAATCTGGTTGCCATTCAGGTTTGTTTTTTGGGGTTTTTTTTTCAGTGCTTTTACTTTCCTCCCAATACAGAAGTGCAGTGCAGTTACAGTGTTTGGATAGATGACAGGCAGCCTCTGCAGTTGTAAAACGCAGTGCAACCAAAACCCAGAATCTGAATATCTGAATCAAAATCACATACACTCATGCCTATAAATATATATTTTTGTATATTCAGCCTGCATACTCCCTGTTTACAATGGAAATCATTTTCCAGGGAAAAAAAAATTAATCCTTTTTCATCAACTCTGAAAGGTAGAGGAACATCTAACAGAATGTAAATACATATTTGCACAGCTCTCTGTTCTCTCTTATCAACATCTTCAGCATGTTATCCTAGGCATTTTTCTCTCACGACTGATTAAGCCATTAGGTACATTAAGTAGCAGGGTTAGGTTGCTACTTTTTACTCTTACCATCTCTGCCTAGTGAGCCACCAAGCAGAGTCAGAGCAATCTCCAAAACTGGCAAGATTCAGTGTAGCTTTCCTTTGACAAGTTACAAGTGTTTCCTTAGTGCGTCCAACAGGTCCAAACAAGCCTGACATTCAAAACTGTTAGATACCTCGTCCGACTTTCTGAATCAACAAAAATCTAAAAATTGTGAACCACAGTGCAATGCAAATACCATTCTTCAATTCCAAAACTTTACCTTAACACTCTGCATCTCTTTTAGAAAGCACATGAAAGCTTGAAGGAAAATAAAACAACCAAAAATACCAAATGTGGGTGTTGGGGGTGAAGGAAGGAGGAGCTGTCTATATGATCAGGAACTCACACAGACAAACACAGTATGTATTTATAACACAGCTTTGGATAGCTCTCCCTAAAATTATTTAAACACCAGCACATTCCTCACAATACTGTATGAATTCCCAAGCAAGGCCAGTCATGGGAGGTAAAAACATACCTTGAAAGGTTCAATGTACTTTGAAGGTCTTTACTTGCTTGTGCACCATAGCAAGGTTTTTAATATTGCTGAACTTGCATTCCTTACTTTTGGGAAGACTGAAGTAAAAGCACTACAGCAGGGTATTTAGAATGCACAGTCACACCACCTGCAACTGCAGGCAGAATTAAAATGTCAAGATTGCTTTTAGTCAATTTGTTGCTCTTCCATGATTATGTTTACCACCCCTTGAAACTTCATGGTTAGATGAATACTTAACACGCCTGTAGGTAGCCTGCATGTGAACAGGTAACACGCGTAATTTCATATTTGTATGGAAGATGGAGAACAAAAAAAAAGTGTATGCAATGCACCATACATTAATCAAGAGCAATCTTCTTATATGTTCCAAAGGTAGCATTAGATTCATAAGTCTCCCAAGACTGCATTGGTACAAAAGCTTAAGATAAACCAACCTTAACAGCCATGAACTCGTCAGGAAAAATCATGTATGGGCAAGAAAAATAAATAAGGTTGATTCTACCAGTATTCACAATTGCAAATTTCTTTTTTCTTATTCTCCCCAGGCATAAGTGAAAACAAACTAAAGAGCAGAAGAAAACTCAGACTTTTTGGTAACAGGACTATGATTGTTTATTGCTTTTTCTGCAAAAGCATGGTAAAACACCAGAAAACTAGAGAACACATTTTTTTTAGCCCAGGCACACCATCATCCCTTCTTTTTATTTCAAACAATGCTAGGTATTATGCTAAGCAATACTGAAACTTCCTTTATTACTATCTATCAAAAATTTAATTCACACGGCCCATTTGCTTTCTTCAACACACCTTTCTTATTTAAATGATTTTTTATTCTAGTTACTGTCAGAAGTATTATAATGTAACAAAGACTTAAATAATTTACAAGGGAAAACAGTGTAGATTGTTGAAATTAAAATTCATCTCTCAAAAGGCAGGTTGGCCTAGGAACTTAGGGATCTTTTCATTTAGACACAAATCTGTAAATAAAAACTCACCTGTTAATTTATTCACCTTTTTTTGCTTCATGCCTGCAGCTAAGTAAGAGGAAATAAAAGCATTCTTCTAAGAGAAGGGGGAAAATCAGGTGATTTTGCAAAATGGAACCTTTCATCACTACTTAGTTGAAGTATTAATTCACAATTCGGGTTCCCAAATGAATACAAGAAATTTTAAAGTCAAAGATGTTTTTAATATTCACTGTTTTTTCAGTTTTGAGCCCCAGGGTAACTACATTTATATGCAAACCTAACAGTCAGAAACCTGCTAAGGGTAAATGAGGATGGAAAGTGACAGATTCACAAAAAAGTATTTTGTGCAACCCTAGAAATTTAAGTTCAAAAAGAAGGTAAAAACACCACTGAAATAAACCATACAACAATTTGTTTCCTCTCATGGTTTTATGACAACATTTCACACTGGAATAATCCTGGTTTCTTAAAATGATACTGAAGTGAAAGCTTTGACCCTTTTCAATAACTATATTCCATTTTTAAAGTAAAACCCTGCCAAACATCTCACAATGTTTTACCATCCACTGGTATTTTCTCACATATGTAGATAAAATTGATGAGGTTCTTAGATTTCTTTACTCTTTTTCAAGTGAAAACTAGAGTAGGTTTTAACATTCTTTAAAATTCATAAAATATTATAGGTTTAGAGTGCACACCAAGCTTCTATAGCATTAGGATGGATAAAACCCCCAGTGCTGTAATACCCTCTTGGTAAATGATCAAAATGACTATACCATTTTTAAACTGAATGCCATTACCTAACACTCTGCCAGTTTGAAACCCTCCATTTGCTCTGTTTTTTTTGGTTGTTCTTTTACTACCTAACATTTTCAGTGTTTGCACTTCCCATACTGTAAAAATGAAATGCCTGCTCTCCACTGCTGTGCTCTGGAGCTTGTGACTTGTGACTCCCAAAGAACATTTATTTGAAAAAAAAACCTGCATGTATTTAAACACGTGTTATGTAATTGGCCTAAGGGCAATTGTTCTATTTCATAAATATGTATTAGGGAACAAACACTGCACTGATACTTCCTCTTTAAAAAAAATACAGGAGAAATTACATAAACCTTAACACCTTCTAAATGTGAATATTGACATTGTCTTCTCCCTGAAGATTTTAAAAACCCCACAATATATGTGTGTCTTTACTGTCTTCCATGAAGTCAATAATTTATCAGTATCTGTAAGCACAATGGTTTTACTTTGAAGAGTCCAAAAACCTAAACCTGAATTTTGGAACACTGTGTATCCTTGTCAAAAAAACTGGAAATCAAATAGAGCAATTTTAGGAGCCAAAATAATTGTTTAGACCACAAAATCCAAACTTATGCTTTAGCATGATAATATGTCTTCCTATCAAGTTATCTAGCAAGTTAATATTACTTCACAGTCCAACACAGTCCTAGAATCTTACTCTAGATGTATGAAAATGTCAACCAAGAACACTATGTGGAAATAAAAGTACATATTTATTGTCAAAGTCACATCAACAAACTTGCACATAATGGGATGAAGTTTACTAGAAATACAGTGCAATTAACTTTCTTATAATGTGGGGGGCTTTTTGGTTGGTTAGTTGTTTGGGTCGGGTTTGGGGGTTTTTTGTTTGGTTGCTTGGTTTTTTTGTTGCTGTTGTTCAGGATTTTTGCTTTAGTTTGTTCTTATTTTTATTTATTTTTAAGAAATCATGAAATATTTCTAAGTTCCTGCCTATTCAAGTAACTTGCTCACATTTGGTGTGATTGGACCCTTCACTGGAAAGGTATGCAGAGGCAGATAGGGAGGCATCTGCTCCACGTATACTGAATGCACTGTGCTAACTGAACACTGATCCTATGCTTTGAAATCACCAGGATGAACACTAGAGAAGGATTCTGCCATACTGGTTTGCTAGAATGCCATTGGATTCCTCCTTAAAGAAGGGGGAAAGAACATGAAAAACACTCTCATGTAACACATGTGTTTTAACTGTCTTAAAACATGGAAAGCACTGAAAAAGCAAGGCATGACTAATATCGTGAGCTTGGAGGAGCTCACAACTACACAGCATTCAAGAATCAAGGTTCAAGTAGGCAGCTTTGCATCTGCAGCACTCTGCTCACATCCCTTAATCTGACTTCCAGCTCCAGCAGCGATGCCCAGACAGTCATCTCCACCACAGATATAGATGGAACACAGAGGTTCTCTCACTTCTTTAACAACGTTCTCAAAGAAAAATCCAACACGCAATACAAACGTAGTCCCTCATACTGTGAACAATGCAAACTTCCCTCCTTCACGCCCAGCCCGCTCCCAGTTCCCCGCCCGGCGAACAGCAGCGAGCCTCGCACAGCCACAGCTGCGCCGCCGACAGCAGGTTCCCCCCCTACGAGCCGCACAGCACCGGGAGGGCGTCGAGCTGAGCAGCTACCACTTAGGAACTGTCCCTGTCCAAAAATCTCATCAGACCCGTGTTAAAAAGGCAAAGACGCGGTAACTTCAAATCCAACTCCCTTTTCTTTCTCCGGGCACCTCAGACATGGTGGAAAGGCAACGCGGGTATGAGCCTGCCCTCGCCTCTTGCCCCGCCGCGCTCAGAGGCCACGGCTCCGTCCGCCCGCACCCACCTGCCAAGGTCCTCGCCCGTCTCGTAGTGCTCCTCCAGGTTCTCCTGCCGGAACACCGTCATGGTCGCCGCCCGCCGCCGGCTTCAGCCCCTGCTCGGCGCCCTCATCACCAGCGCCCCGGAGCCGCCCCGCGCTCGGCTGCGCGCCCTGCGGAGGAGCGCGGAGGTGAACG